>PVKB01001072.1:211096-255715 GCA_004027205.1 Ctenodactylus gundi | reverse complement strand
GAGCCGTTCCTCTGGCCCCTAGACTTCTTTTATTTTGAAATAAGTTTGTTACAGTCAGGTAGATGCTAAGAATGAGAGAGATACTGTTTTGCACGGAAATCTTAAACCAAGGTACCAAGGTACCAAGTCTGCCGTCTTAGAACTGATCGTGGGTGTCACCCTCAAATGAACCTCTCCTCCCTCCTTCCAGGAAGCATCTGCTTTTTATCTAAGCAGGATTTGGTTGCTTTTCCTAGCATTGGGTGTGTATCAGAACCTCATACAGTACTTTTAAATTCTGAAGATAGAAATTCTATATTAATGACAATGATTTGTTTGCTTTTGTGATGAGGAAAATGAAAGTATCCTTGTAGAAGAGACCCCTAAAAGAAGTGTTGTGAAATAGACGAGAAAGGTCAACACCTAAGCATGTGGTGTTTCACTTAGCAAGCCTTTCTCAGCTGTCTTCAAAGTAACTAGACAAAATACTTCATTCTGTGATCTATATTTTGAAAAATATTTGACGTATCCTTAGATGTTTCTTTGTTGGATAGTAACTTTTAAGTAAGGTTGAAAGTTATGCAACACTAACTTTACTCCGGGAGGAAAACAGTGTTTAGAGTCTATGCTGTCTGATGGTAGAAGACGGGTAGATGGGACCTGCTGAAAAGTTTGCACCACAGCCACCGGCTATTAATTATAATTTAATTCTGAGGTGTTGGGGTGGTCACCAACCTTTTAAAAAGTTTGTAGAATTTATATCTCTTGCCTTCTTGGGTACATGGGATGGGGGAAGGTAGTATGGGGCTTTTCACAATGATAGGGTTGGAGGATTTGGGGGAGTAATATGTCATCTGTTTATCGTCACGTACCTTCAGTTCACCTATGGGTCAGTGTTGGCTATTGATTCTCTTATGCACCTTCTGGCATATTGACTAGGTTGTGAGTAATTTATTGTCATTTTATCTATGTTCATGCTGAATAACCCATGGTTATATTGTAGGGCATTATTTCCTTTAATTTCCTTTTAGCTGTTGAAAACAACTTGAAAGATATTATGGTCAAGCCTAAACAATGACCTCAAGAAACAAAAATAAACGGTTAAAAACTGTAAGACCCAAATCTGTGTGCCAAGTGGTGGGAACGATGGAGAAAATGTATGAAAACACAGTAGACTTTGTGAAGGGAGACTTAAAATTTGTTTTTAAAACAAATGGTCCCTATTCTGGTATTTGCCCTTCTGGCTGTGAAAAAAATCAAGAGATTTTTCAGAACAGCAAGTGTGTCTTGAACTTGTATCTGGAGTGTTTTGTATACAAGCTGCGGTAATACTCTGTAAATGGGAGAGGCCTTGTTGTTGTACTGAAGCTTGTACCCAGGCTGTAGCAGTGAGATACATGCCTAGCCTCTTGAGGTGGGGTTTTATTAAGTCACTATGTTGCTAAGCTGTACTCACACTTGCCATCCTTCTGCCTCAGCCTCCCAGAGTACTGAGATTATAGGCATGCACCACTAAAGGATGCCTTTGAGGGTGAGGAAGAACCATCACCCAATTAGAGCAGCTCCCTGAGATGCTTAGTCAAATTTGGGTTGCTTTAACAGAGTATCTGAGGCCGAGTAAGAGATCAAAGACATAGGTTTTACTTAGTTTATGATTTCGGTGGTTAGAGATTTCAAACACTATGATGCCAGTGCTTGCCAAAAGCTCACTCCCTGGCTGCAACATAGCATGGTGGGTGGTACCACACAGTGGGAATGTGAGTGGAAGTGGTGAGGAGGTGGATTTGGAAGAGGTCATGTGTCAAGAGAAGAGGCAAGATACGGGGGAAGTGCCAGGGTTGCGCTTTTATGACAATCCCCTCTTTAGGAAGAATTTGCCTTTTCCTGGGGTTCCAGGATTAATTTTTTCATCGGGGCAGAAAAGTTCCAATTACCTCCCAATTGGTCTTAGTTCCTAAAAGTCCCACCATCTTCCAGGGACCCAGTTTCTAGCACATGAATCTTTAGGGGAAAAACCACACCCAAACCATACCAGACACTCATACATATTTAAATTTTTGGATAATCAAAAATACCTTCTTGCCTTCCAAGCAGGCCCTGACCTTTTCTGCTCCACTGTTGGTGTGGTGCTTTTCTCCAGGTTCTTTTGTACCTTAATTCTTTTTTTCCTGTCCTCTTCCTTGCTCTTCTATGTATAGTAGTAGTCCTCAGCCTTTTTGACATCAGGCACTGTTGTTGAAAGCCATTCTTGGTGTGTGTGTGTGTGTGTGGGGGGGGGGGGGTTACTTCTAATGTAGTAGGTTGTTGGAGGAGAGTTTGAAATGGTGAGAGCATCCCTAGGAGGTGAGCAGGGAGTGAAGAAACTCCTGCTTGCCACTCATCTCTCTTGGTTTCCCATCCTTCTAAGGCCACGTACTGCAACCTGTCTGTGGCTGAGGACCCCTGGTGTATAGGATAAGACCCATGCTTCTAGGTTACGTTTTAAGGGTCCATGCCTACCCATTATCATTCCTTTTGCATCTGTGTCTAAATAAATACAGACATATTAAATTTTTCTCTCTTTGCAGAACATGCCTTGGTAGTGCTTTAATTTTTTAAACATTGTTAGCTGATACTTACTAGGCATTTTGTGCGCACTGGTCACTTAACATTCAGCAATTCAATAAATATGGTTAGTAGTTCCTTCTTACAAGAAAGAGCCAAGGCTCAAAGGTTGCAAGTTGCACATTCAGGACCACTTAGTCATGCGTGGTGTTGACCAGATTTGAATCCAGGTCTGTCTGTTCCAAGAGCACGTGTTGTCTTAACCACCACATGGTATGTATGCTTTGTCGAGTTTAATTCGTTTTCTGCTCTCACATCAAGAATTTTCCTCTCCTTTTGTCCATCAATCTCACATCCTGGGTTTCCTTCATGTCCTGATTCTAGATCAGGTTTTTTTCTTTCTTGTTTTGAGCACGTTCTGTCTTACATTTTTGCGTTGTTGGCCTTCCATACATAGTTATATATTGTTGGAGTCTGCCAAGTGTCTTATGCCCCCTTGTTTCCACGATACCTCATTCACAGTAGGGGCTCAGTAAATATTGTTGAATAAAATTGCTTTGGTTAGCATATGAATAGAAATTTCTAGTATTGTCACTGCATTATAGATTACATTAGACCCATTTTTGGTCTTGTTCAGTTTATTAACCTGGGATAGATTTCTCAGTGATTCAAAGGTGAAAGTTTACCTTTGCTTAGTTTTCCCAATAAAAACGCTCTTAAAGATTGTAGTTCTCAGTTCCTATGTGCATGCACAACCCCCTCTACCCCTGCCCACTTCACTCCACCCCACCCTCTTGAGCCACTGCTGCCAACCACACAAGTAATGCTCTGGCTTGGGCATGACCAACCAGACATGTTTTGTTCTAAACCTGATTCTTGCTCAAAATACCAAGGACATATGTTAATTTAGAGAGAAGTAGTTTTTGAGGGGAGTTCAAATGCCAGTTGCCTTTTACAGTGGTTGTACTGTTCATGTTTTTGTTAAGTGTCTATGACAATAAAGTCAACAATTTCTTCTAGGAAGTCTTGGCATTTTATTCTAGAATATCATTTTCTGGAAGAATTCTCTAATGTACTTGAGAATTTAGACATTCTTTACAATAATATAAAAACATGGTCTCATTTACTCTTCACAACACAACTTTGTATTATGTGGTATTGAAGCCTCAGGCCATCATAAAACTTACATTCACAGGCACAGTTAATGATTTGTATGCAAGTTCTTCATACTGCTATTCTTCTTATTGAACCATATTGGCAAATGCATGATTTCTAGAAAAGTGAAGAAAAGGCACAGTGGAGACTGCATGCTGTATGTACTGTGGGGGTTGGGGGAAGGAACACGCATGCACACATACACACTGACCCACCCAGCCACCCCTATAGTAGCGGAAAACTAACCACAGTTAAGAATGTGGTATCTTGGAAAACATATATATATTTTTAAATTCTGTGTTCTATACAGGATTCAAGCCACAATAGTAGCTATTCAGTTTCTTTTTGGAGGAAGCTTGAAACGATAACACTGAAAACAATGAGGACTAAAACTCCAAAGAGAAGCTTAAGGCATACCATCACTAATTACCAGCTAGTGTAAAAGGTTTTCAACTGGGTTGAGTCACCCAAAGAGGTTTATTTGACCACTCATACATTTTTCTTTCGCTGATTTTCCTCTGACCTTTTAAGGTTAACTGTATTTTCAGCTCCAGACAACAAATATGTGTAACCATTGCATTTCAAGAGGCCAAAGCCTTAAAAAACATGTTATTTCTAACATTCAGAAGTAGCTGTGATGTTTTTGTTTTTAGAGATTCATGGCAGTTTTGCATTCTTCATTCATGATTACAGCATTCATATTTCAATAACAAATTTCTCAAACTGCAGTATTAAAGTAAAAAAAAAAAAAGTAAGGAAAACTGCTCAGATATGAAGGCTTGCCAGTTGATTACATGGACACCCTCAGATATGGTTGTAGGATCCTTTTTGACCTATCTGACATTCTCCCTTCTCTCTTGAACCTTAATTCACAGTAGGATGCAGCAGGCCATCTAAATCTGGCCCAGAGCATACTCAACATGGCTCTTTTGGGGTGGCTTAGCCCAGGTATAGCCTTGAGGAAGCAACTTCTCTTTGCACTAGCCTGTCTGGACCTAGGGCATTGAGCCTGCAAATCTTTGACTATCTTCAAGAAGCTGATTTTCTGTTCATTTAGATTTCAAAAAGAAGTAGAAATGCTGCTCACATAGTGGGTTCTTAAAAGGGAATAAAAATTCAGTCTTACAAACCATCAAAATGTAGACCTTATGTTGATTCTGTGCAAGTGGGTGGGATGGGCAGGGCTTAGCTTTTCAGATTATAATGTGGAAGTCCTTGAAGGGCCATGGGATTCATAGGGATTCCTCTTCAATAACTTAAAGAAAACAGAGTTACTGAAGCATTGTAGATCTTTCAAAGACCGTGACAGTAGACATTAAGAATAAAAAGCAATTTTAGACAACTACATCTTGTGAGTGTAATATTGTTCTAGAGATTTTAATCTGTCAAGGTTTCAGTGTTCTTACTTCTGGACTTCATCAAGGTGTTTTCATTAGCTTTGTAAACAATTTGCAGTGCATGTCTGGAACCTACTTAACATGGGTAGGTTTACTGGGCTTATCACTATAATTGACAAAATACTTTAAAATTTACTTTAGTCCTTTATTGGTTTTAGAAAACTTTAAAATTGATCCAAGTATTGGAAACTGCTGTTGTTTAATGTCTAATTTAAATTTTTCTTAAGTTACTAATGCTGTTTATTGTTGGTGTTGTGTTCTTGTAGCTAAATAGGTGTTAGTTCATTGCATTGTAATGCTGTATGTTTATAAAATCACAGATTATAAAAAGTGTGGCCTATAAAATAGACTTAAGATTTTCATTAGGGAACCGTGAATCACTTTGGCAACAGATGAATTTGCTTTTCATATTATCCTCATGGGTCCGTTTGCCTGAGGCATTGATTTGGCAAGTATAGAAAATAGGTCTATATCTGAGCAGTTAATTAAATTGAAATTTCAGAAAATGTGTGTTTTTAGCCTATAGGGTCACCTTTAGGCCTGGTTGGGGGAGTTGTGGCTGTCTGCTGTGTACTTGGCAGTCCTTGGGCTCTGTGCCTCTCTGGGAAGGGTATGTACCTTTGGGTAAAGGAAATATCTGCATGCTGTACTGAAACTGAGTAATTAGTCGAACAATTTAGATATTAAAGTGTTTCACTGGGAACCAAAATTAAATGAGGAAGATATAAAAATCTTGAATAACCCCATCACACACACAGAAATTGAAGCAGTAATAAAAGCTCTACCTACAAATAAAAGTCTCCAGGCCTAGATGGACTCACAGCAGAATGTTTTCAGTGCTTTAGGGAAGAACTAATACCAGTATTCCTCAAATTATTCTGTAAGGTAGAAAGTGAAGGGATGCTACCGAACTCATTCCTTGGTAGCATCACACTTGTCCCAAAACCAGACGAAGACTTAACCAGGAAGGAAAACTATAGACCAATATCCTTAATGAATATAGATACAAAAATAGATACAAAAATCCTCAGTAAGATTCTGGCAAACAGAATCCAACAAGTAATCAGAAAGATCATATACCATGATCAAGTGGGCTTCATCCCTGAGATTAAAGGCTGGTTCAACATACATAAATCGATCAGTATAATACACCATATCAACAAAAGCAAAAACAAAAATCACATGATCATCTCTTGATACAGAAAAAGCCTTTGACAAAATCTAGCACCCTTACATGATAAAAACTCTGAGAATAATAGGTATAGAAGGGCCCTACCTAAAATTCAAAGAAGCCATATATGCTAAGCCTACTGCAAATATCATAGTAAATGCAGAAAAATTGAAATTGTTGCCTTTCTAATCAGAAACAAGACAAGGCTGCCCACTTTCACCACTCTTATTCAACATAATCCTTGAAACACTTGCCATAGCAATCAGACAAGAACATGAAATAAAGGGAATCTTCATTGGAAAGGAGGAGGTCATACTTTCCTTATTTGCAGATGACATGACTGTCTACATGAAAGATCCTAGAAACTCCACTATGAAACTCCTAGAAATAATAAAAAAATTTAGCCAAGTCACAGGCTACAAAATTAACACTAAAAAATCAATAGCTTTTCTATACACTAACAATGAACTTACTGAGCAAGAACTCCAAAAAACAATTCCATTCTCAATAGTTCAACAAAAAATTAAATACCTAGGAGTATACCTAACCAAGGAAGTGAAGGACTTAATATTTAAAAAAAAAAACTACATTACATTGAAGAAAGAAGTTGTAGGAGACATTAGAAAATGGAAAGGCATCCCCTGCTCTTGGATGGGCAAAGTAAAAATAGTCAAAATGACTATACTACCGAAACTGATACACAGATTCAATGCAGTTCCTATCAAAGTACCTGCAAGTTTTTTCAAAGAACTTGAAACAATAATTTTTAAATTCATACGGAACTAAAAGAGACCAAGAATAGCCAAAGCAATCCTGAGCAACAAGACCAAGGCAGGAGGCATTACAGTTCCAGACATCAGGCTGTACTATAAAGCAATAGTTGTAAAAACAATTTAGTACTGGCACAAAAACAGATAGACCAGTGGAACAGAATTGAAGATGCAGAGACAAACCCAAATACCCTCAATCACTTAATCTTTGACAAAGGGACCAAATGCATACAATGGAAAAAGGACAGCCTGTTCAACAAATGGTGCTGGGAAAACTGGACATCCATATGCAGAAGAATGAATCTAGCCACACACCTATCACCATGCGCCAAAATCAAATCAAAGTGGATCAAAGACCTAGACATTAAAAGCGAAACAGTGAACTTCCTATAAGACAAATTAGGCAAATATCTAAAAGACATAGGGGTAGGCAAAGACTTCCTTGACAAGACGCCAAGAGCAAAAGAAATTATCCCCATTATCAACAAATGGGATCTTGTCAAATGAAAAAGCTTCTACTCAGCAAAGGGAACTATTAACATTGTAAAAAGAGAACCAACAGACTGGGAAAAAATATTCACCACCAACTCAGATAGGAAGCTCATAACTAGAATATACAGGGAGCTGAAGAAAAATAAGCCAACTAAAATACAGGACCCTTTTGAAAAGTGGGCAATTGAAATGAAGAGGCAGTTCACTCACGAAGAAGTACTAGTGGTCAATACATACATGAAAAGATGTTCAACATCTGTAGCCATAAGAGCGATGCAAATCAAAACAACGCTAAGATACCATCTCACTCCAGACAGAATGGCCTATATCAACAAGTCAAATAGTAATCAGTGCTGGCCATGGCTGTGGGGAGAACGGGACCCTCCTGCACTGCTGGTGGGAATGTAAATTCGTACAACCACTCTGGAAAGCAGTATGGAGATCTCTCAGAAGACTAGAAATAAATATCCCCTTTGATCCGGTGACACCCCTCCTGGGAATATATCCAGAATAGGCCAAAACAACATACAACAGAGATATATGTATACCCATGTGCGTAGCAGCACAACTAAGAATAGCTAGAATGTGGAAGTCACCAAAATAACCATCAACAGACCAGTGGATGCACAAACTGTGGTACTTACACAATGGAATACTCCGCATCTGTAAGGTCCAACAGGGTGGAGGTTTTCACAGGCAAATGGAAGAAACTTGAGAACATCATGCTTAGTGAAGTGAGTCAGAAGCAGAAGGTGAAACATTGGATGGTTGGTCTCTCTGATATGAGAGACCCAGATCACAACTATCTCATTGAACTTTAAACGAAAGACAAAGGGAAAGAGGGGGACAGGGTGGGGGTGAAGGGAGAGAAGGGAGGGCAGGGGGAGGGACAGAAGGAAAGCCCTTGTCACTTTGACAAGAAACGTATGTGCACAAAATGCTCAACTCCATTGTAAACCTTAAATTTTGCACTTGTACATATCAAGAAAATGGGGAAAAATGAAAATAAAAAAATAAAAAGTAAAGTGTTTCACTGAGAAATCTTTAGAAATCTATAATCTCTTTTAAGATGCCCTTCACCTTTTTAATATTAACATTTTAGCTAAATAAAATTTAATTTCTGGTTATTCACCACTGGGACCTTTTTAATCAGACCATTCATCATAAGGGTTGGCCTTGTTGGCTTGTTGGGCAGTAGTAGGCCTCAGTTTGTAAAACAGGAAGTAGTTTGTTTTCCAGGCTCTGTTTAAACAGAGGTTCACATGAACAGTTTAAATGGAGGTTGTATAGGAGGGCAGGGAGTAAGATAAATTCCCAAAAATCTGGAAGAGACAGGATGATGCTTGTACTTACGGAGACAGCTTGTTTCTGCCTCACCTGGATTGTTCTCGGGTTTTTCTTTGGTGCACTTAACATCTGATACTGGGTGTGACATTGAATAGTAGAGATTGCTGTTTTCACATTCTCAGAATTAAGGGTTTTGTTCTTCATTTCACAGGGCTCAAGTTTTCATTTGATACACAGTGAAACTCAGTTAAATTTTACGGCAACGAGAAAGCACTGTGCTTCTGCGAAGCAAAACTTAATATAGTTTAATATCATTAACTACACTTTCTGCTTTATCCCTGAGAGTTTTTTCTTAAATACTAAATGATCAAGTTATAGATTGAAACATTCTTCTGAAATAAGAGTTTAGTTGATGAAGGTCTGGAGCATCCTGATTTCTCCCCTCCCAGAGCTGATCGGTAATGGTGCTGCCACTTCCTGTGTTTCTTAATACTATGAACCTTTTCTCTTGTAACTTCTCCTTTACCAGTTTATCCTGGAATATGTTGTATGTTTATGAACTTCACATCCCAGACCCCTTTGGGGGCTCCGTTCAGGTTTATTCTCCATGAAGTGAGTTATCAGGGTGACTGGTGTTTGAGAAAGTGCATTCCATGTGTCAGTGCATGTGTATCATGCCTATTAACTGGTTATCTTTATCAACTTGAAAAATTTTGTGGACACGGTTGTGACGTGGGTACCAAAAGGTCTCCGTAAGAGGCTAAACTCTCAAAAAGTTTTAACAATCTTGTTAAAGATGGAGACAACATTTTTTTTCTTTTGTGAATGAAAGATTATAGCTTAGTTAGCACGTGGAAGCAAGTCTGAGGAAGCCTATTAAACAGGAAGTTGCGGTGAATAACTTAAGTTGGAACCATTTACAGTGGCTTCCAAATTCCTGATTTGCTTTCTGTACCAGAGTAGCTGGTGGCCATTGCCTTAACTTCGTATTAGGTGATGCACTGAGCACCTCTGTTGGTGCTGCGCCATTTGGGATCTCACAATCTCTGTGATACTCAGAGCTCTTACGTGTAAGAGTACGACAGCTAAAGCACAGTGAGACAAACAACTTAGTGTAACCTCTTGAAGGTGTTCAAAGCTGACTCCGGAGCTAATTCCTTAGGTTCTTCCTGACTAGGTAAATAGGTAACTCCAAAAATACATGCAGCCTATCAGAATGCCCACGAATTCTTTCTTGTGTGTTTTTGGTAGTGTTTTACATGAAACATCCTCTCCTCAGTGGAGGTTGCTTTAATGTTGCCACATTCTCCTTCCTGTGCAATGATTTGAGAATCTACAGCAAAGGTTAGATTTGCTGGGGGAATAACACTGCATATTCTTGCTACTGTTTGAAAATGAATACCAGTAAGCTTTCCATCTGTATTTTAGTATCTCTGAATTCACTTTTCCCTAACATGAAACAAGGATGCCAGACCAGATGACCTTTGTAGTGCCTTTTAGTTTTATAAAGCCATCAATCCCTGTTGGTAGCTCTGCAGTCACTGCAGAAGCACTGAGACCTCAGTACAAACAGGGTGGTCTTGGGTGTTCAGATAAGAAGGAAAGAGTTCTGGGAAATGAGATCAGTTCTATGGAAGGGCCTCAAGTCAAAGTATAGATTAGTTATGATAGACTTTTTGTTACCCCCCCAAGTCAAATTATGTGTTGTGTATTGATCATGTGTTTATTGACATCAGTTGTGAAAAACTGTTGAGTCAAGTTTACGATTTCTTTCTGCTTGCAGGCACATTGGGTTGTTTTTAAAAGCTGTTCTTTTACTGGCAACTGTAATGAGAACTCAATGTAGAATAGGTACTTGTTACATTCCCTTTAGTCTCCCCCCCCCCGCTTACAGAAATGTAGAAAGATACAGTGTAAAAGAGAGGAAGTCAGAGGATGGAATAAGTAAAGACTGCTCTGTGAGTCTGTGTACTAGTTACATGCACTGGGAAAGAAATAAGATCAGATGCTTTAGAATAATCTAGTTTGCCTAGCATTTGAAAGAATTTCTAATGAGTTAATTTAGTCAAATGCTCTAGTCTCTTAGTGTGAAGTTCTCTGTGCAGGGCAGATGACAGTTCAGCCAGCTGGGTATCTCCAGGGACCTTTCAATTTTCCTGTGAGCATGCATAGCCTTAGAAATCTGTTGACCCACAGGTCGTGTTGCACATATTTATCACCTGTTAAGGCAGAAAATGAACTTTGTAAACTTGTAAACAGAATTATTTAGCTCCATTAAGTACACACATATATAACTTCATTCTCAATTAAGTTTCTTTGATTATTTTTAGTGACAGTGTATCTATAGAGGTAATTTTGACAGTAAACAGCAGTGTTGCAAGTGGTAGTCACACAACCTTTCTTAGAGTTGTAACTAGAAAAGTAATATTACATGCTCAGTCTCCCTGTTTCAAAATGGGGTCAGTAATACCTGTCTCATGATTGCAGTTTATGTTAAAACAGAGGTCAGATAAGTTCATAAACAGTACATTCAGCCTAAGTTACTGGTCTGGTCTTGTTTTTTGTAACCCAAAGTACTCCTATAACTTCCAAGGAAAAAGAGTTAAATCTAGTAGCAGTGGGAAGATCTTGCAGACAAGTGGTAGCTTTACACAGGCAGAGGAACAGGCTAGATGCATCTGACCTGTCTCCCAAGTCAAAAGGTAGCATTCAGGGAAACCTAGGGTGAAGAGAGATAGCCCGGGAGAAACCAGGCTTGGTTCTCAGTGGCAGGGGTAGAACTGCAAGCAGAGAGTTGAGCCATTCCGTGTCTGTAACTCAGGCCTTTGAGGAAGGGTTTTGGAGTAGTGGGAGGTACAGAGGGTTTTCTTGACTTGGCTTAGGGCTAATTCTGCTTCCGTGATATTTGTTGAGGCCTCAGACTCCTAGAAGTCTAGTATCATGGACAAGTGATCTCTAAGTGATTTTATTTACCTCAGCCCTTTTAAGGTTTTATTTTGAGACAAGGTCTTGCTAAATTAATTGCCCAAGGTGGCCTTGAACTTAGGATCATTCTGCCTCAGCTTCCCAATACCTAGGATTACTCAAAGTGTGCAGTCAAATACTCTTTTTGTATTTATAAGCCAGATATGTTGCATACACTGTATAACACATTCTGAACTGTGATTTTTAAAAGAATGAGATTGAAATATTTATATAAAAAGGTTAAGATTTTATTGGCTGGCTGTTGCTTTAAACCATGGGTGAGGAGCACAGTGGTGACGGCATATATAAAATGGCTCTGTCCCATTGTCTCCAGGGAGTTTCCTCCATAGAGCCTACTTCTAGCCAAGTGGTGGAACAGCACTATGCAGCTCATTCAGGAAGATCCTTTGCAGACTGATGGTGGCCATTAAAAGTAGCCCTGCTCTGATACTTGCTACTGTTCACCCTTCCATCCTGTCTGAGTCAAGAGCATTAGGAGCATCAGCAGGTGCATAGTGCCCCTTAGAAAACTTGAAGATTGACTGAAAACTGTAGTTTTTAAATTTAGTTCTGAAATTGTACCTGATATGTTTGTTCAAATAGTACTTCAATTTGTTCAAATAAGTCCATATTTCTAGTAATACATAAAAAGCTTCCTGGGGTCAGTGGAAGGTGTTACTGTAAAGAGCTGAGACTAATGTGTGCTATAGATAAGTATAAAGTTGAGGGAGCATTTTACATGCATTACCTCATTTAATCTTAGAGCCCTATAAGTTGTTGGAGCTGTGAATCGATTTCATCAGATGCCTGAGTGCTTACTTGGAGATGGTGCTGTGAGGAGGCAATATAACAGAAGATAGTCGAGGTCCCTGCACTTAACACAAGCTGCTCACAGCATAATGGGCGAGCGAGACATACTCTAGGGATCATATATACCATAGTCATAAACTGCAGGCAAGGTGTAGGTGAGGTTTCCCATATTGTAAAGGTGTGGTATGGAGCAGGGTCATCAAAAAATGCTTCTAGAAGAAAAGCACTTTTGGGCTGGGACAGAAGCTGTGGATATGACACTCTTGAAGGGAAAAAGTCCAATACATTTGAATAGTCTTCTGTGTGGCTGCTGATGTGAATTTGTTCGCTTCCCAGATAAACAGTAGTCAACTTCTTGAGGCCAGATTCTGTGTCTAATTCCTTCTTGTGTTCTTCTCAGTTTCCAGCGCAAAGTAGGTTCCAGTATAAAACTGCTCTGGCTAGTGTTAGTACATGAATGGACGAGTAAGAGGTTTAGAGTAAGAAATCACATTTTCTCTGTAATGTTTTTGAAAAGTCAGTCAGCAAGTGTTCGTATCTTATGTGCAGAACATCTTTCAGGGACTGTGAGATTAGAGATTAAAAACAAGTTTAATCACTTTTCCCTTTAAGGAGCGTGGAGTGTGGTCTCTAGAGGGCATAGAATAGAACGCCCAAGAGGTAGAAACGAACAAGAAGGCTGAACAGCAAGTATTGGACATTATTGGGTCAAGCTTCCCAAGAATGTGCTCCATGCTTGGAGTGGCCAGGCAAGCAGACGGCAGAGGGAATGTGTACAGAGGCTTATGAGCAGGCCCAGAAAGCCAGCTCAGTGCCAGTAGAAAGACAGCCCTGGCTGTAGAGAAATACAGGTAGTACAGGGTAAAGTTGGCTGGCTTGGCTTTTCCTCCAGTGGCATCATATGGAAACACAGGATCAAGTGATTGATAATCCTCATCCCTTACCTCTTTGCTCATGTGGTAGTTGCTGGGAGATCAAGAGTAAGGTGTTGTCAGAGCTCTGGCAGTTGGAGGCTGCTGTGACGTACTCCTGCATGAGTGCGTTTTGTCCAGGTTCTACCACAGCCAGCAGAGAAGCACAGAAGGATAATGTTATTCGTAATATATATTTTTAGAAAATTCTCTTCTCTAGACCCTGCCTCTTAAAAGTCGCATTGTCCTAGCAAAGCATACAGGTATACACCTGCAGTCTTAGTACTCCGGAAGGCTGAGGCAGGAGGATCACAAGTTAGAACCCATCCTGGACAACTTAATGACTTAGACCCTGTCACAAAATAATTTATTAAAGACAAGGGTGAGGGGGTGCTGGGGTGGTCATTGTAGAGGCATTGGGTTCACTCCCCACTACTGGGGAGTGCTGGGGAGAAATCAACTTTAATGTCCTGCTGGCTGTGTGAAAAACAGGAATTTATATAACAAACCCTGCACAAACCTTTTCCTGTTCGGAAAAATTTTTTTTTAATTGTTGGCAAAGTGAGTAGATAGCTCTGTTAGTCAAAGAGTGACCTGAAATGTCCTCTGAGAAAAACATGTAGTGTGATATTTTGATAAGTAAGGGATTGCTGTAGCTTTTTAAAAAAAACGTTTACTGGTGAGTTTGTGTATATCCCACCAGGGTTAATGACTAACGAATAACAGGGTTAATCCCAGGTTAATGACTTTTTAGGATTTCTTTATAATGTCTTCTGCCGTCTTGTTAAAAATGCCCCAGTTGTGTTTGTCACTGGCCTGACAAAGTCATCTTGGGTGTTTAGGGTGGCACTCCTTCACCCAGATCACCAGATCATCTAGGAAGCTGCTGTCTGGGAAGATCCCTTGTATCAGTAAATGTGACAGGGGTCAAGCGTCCACTCCTCCAGAGGTTTCATTGGAGTTTCTTTGTGTCTCTGTTTTGTTTGGAGAACAAAATCATGGAGGAATATTGTGCAGATGCTCAGTGTGTAGACAAGTTGCTGGTGCAGGGTCAACGTGCTTGGCTTCATTCCAGTGCTGCCTCAGGCAGGTTACAACTTCAGGAGGAATGGAGGACTCGGTTCGCTGGTGGGCACATCACACGAGGCTGTGGCTCTGTGAGGATGCATTTGTGTGAATTTGTGCCCATGTTTGGTAATACCGCGTAGATTTTGGGAACATTTTTGGAATGATAGGGACATGAGAGAAATGAACTTGAACCCTTTTAGGGGTCTTGTGTGGAATTCAGGCACCCGCGTCCTTTTCATGACATGTCCTGATTTGAGTATCGGCCAGAGGTGGAAAAGAACAGCAGAGTGTTAAAAACAGGAGAGCAGCACTGCCCACACACCTGCCTAGATCCCTCTGGAAGCGCTTGCTTGGCCGCTGTTGACCTGCTCTCCCTTTACGCCCTGGCAGAAGGGCGTTGTTGCTTCTTTGTTGTGTTGTGATCCTTGGGTGAAATATAGTACAGAGAGTCAGAGGGTATTTGAAATGAGGATTTCTCAGCTGACTGTTGGGCTTCCTTCTGACTTTGGTGTTTCTTTTTGGAACAGGAGATTGGAACCCCCTTTTCTGTTTTATTTCTCCTTTCACTGAGAAGAGACATGAGTTTGGGGTTAAGGAGGATCCTGAGCATGGTCCTCACCTGTGTGCAGAGGCTGTACTGTGGCACAGTGGTTGGCACTTGGATACACTCATCTCATGTCAATGGCATGAGGATGTGGGCATTGTGGCTGCTTCCCTAGGTGACCACAAATCCAGCCAGAGCTTTTTTTGTGGTCCAGGAGAGGGGCTGCAGTTAGAAGCAGGGTGCTTGGTCAGCTGAACCTTACGTACAATTGCAGAAGAGGCCAGGAAGCCTGGGAGCCTAGCATACAGCCCTGTTCCCAGGTGTCTAACATACCTGATATACTTCCCAGAGTTGGAGCAGAGGCTACTGAGCGAATAGGTAGTGACTGTACTGTGTGCTATACTGGAGCAAAGACTCTAAGATAAGGTCCCTCCTTTTAATGAGTTTAGTGTTTAGCACTTATTTTCTAGATACGTCTCATAGGTTCTTACCAAATACTTGTAATTTGGTCTGTGCTAAATAGAACCATATTTAGGCTTCTTGTCTGTAGCTAAACCCTTAAAGACGGTGTCCCCCTTTTCTACATCTTCGTGATTATCTTTGCAGTGATTATTTTATGTATAATACCACAGGCCTCACCCCTCAAGCAGTTAGACTAGGATTGCAGCAGTCTGACTTGGAATTATGATTTCCACCCATGCTTATCTCTGGTTGTCCTTTTGGATAAAATGTAACCTTGAGAATGTATTTGGTATACTTCTGGTCGTTGTAGTAAATTATTATTGAATTTAAAATTTCTTTTTTCTGGCCTGTTAGCTTTCTCAAGTAAAAAAGAATGACTGTTTTCTTAATACTATTTAATGTTCACTTGTATTTGCCTGATGAAGTTTGAAGTTACAAATGAATTTAGATTTTACTAGTTTTTAGACTTAATTTCCTATTAGGAATATATCCTGTTGCATGTTTTTCTTTTCTATAATGTGGGTCCAGTGATATAAAGCTTCTCACTTTGTGTAAATGGCGTGTTTTTCATCTGAAGACAATTGACTGTGTTAGGAGTAGAGGAGTGGAAAGGTTTTTCATACAGAATCGTATTTGCATAGCATTGTACCTGAACAAAACTTCAGCAGTTTAAAAACCAGAACCTGTCATCTTCCCTATATAAAATAAGTTACATAAAAGAGGGTGTTTATAATCAGATCTGTTTAACTTAAATGCACATACTATTTTTAAGGTATGACACTCTTTTCTTACATCATTTTCAGATCTTGTGCAGTGGGTTTGAAGCTGTTAACAACTTTCAGATTGAAATCTGTACCACAGACCAGAAAGTCTTAAAAGTTCGCTTGTCTTCTATGTAGTTTACATGTTGAATAGTATTTTCCAAATGGAAAAAGTATTGTACTTTAACATGATGTTTTTACTTTATAGAACTCGATTCGTCATAACCTGTCCCTGCACAGCAAGTTCATTCGTGTGCAGAATGAAGGAACTGGGAAGAGTTCTTGGTGGATGCTCAATCCAGAGGGAGGCAAGAGTGGAAAATCCCCCAGGAGAAGAGCTGCATCGATGGACAGCAACAGTAAATTTTCTAAGAGCCGCGGCCGTGCTGCTAAGAAGAAGGCATCCCTCCAGTCTGGCCAGGAAGGGGCTGGGGACAGCCCTGGGTCACAGTTTTCCAAATGGCCTGCAAGCCCTGGTTCTCACAGCAATGACGACTTTGATAACTGGAGTACATTTCGCCCTCGAACTAGCTCAAATGCTAGTACTATTAGTGGGAGACTTTCTCCCATTATGACGGAACAGGATGATCTGGGAGATGGCGATGTGCACTCTCTAGTGTACCCACCATCTGCTGCAAAGATGGCTTCTACTCTGCCCAGTCTATCTGAAATAAGCAACCCTGAAAACATGGAAAATCTTTTGGATAACCTGAACCTTCTGTCGTCCCCGACGTCGCTAGCTGTTTCGACCCAGTCTCCACCTGGTAGCATGATGCAGCAGACGCCGTGCTACTCTTTTGCACCGCCAAATACCAGTTTGAATTCACCCAGTCCAAACTACCAAAAGTACACATACGGTCAATCGAGCATGAGCCCTTTGCCCCAGATGTCTATGCAAACTCTCCAGGACAACAAATCAAGTTACGGAGGATTGAACCAGTATAACTGTGCCCCGGGGCTCTTAAAGGAGTTACTTACTTCTGACTCTCCACCACATAATGACATCATGTCACCAGTTGATCCTGGGGTGGCTCAGCCCAATAGCCGGGTACTGGGCCAGAATGTGATGATGGCCCCTAACTCGGTCATGCCAACTTACGGTAGCCAGGCATCTCATAACAAAATGATGAATCCCACCTCCCATACCCACCCTGGACATGCGCAGCAAACATCAGCAGTTAATGGGCGCGCCCTGCCCCACAGCGCCATGCCTCACACCTCAGGCATGAGCCGCCTGCCCCCGGTGAAGACCCCTGTACAAGTGCCTCTGTCCCACTCCATGCAGATGAGTGCCCTGGGTGGCTATTCCTCAGTGAGCAGCTGCAATGCTTATGGCAGAGTGGGTGTTCTCCACCAGGAGAAGCTCCCGAGTGACTTGGATGGCGTGTTTATTGAGCGCTTGGACTGTGACGTGGAGTCCATCATTCGGAATGACCTCATGGATGCAGATACCTTTGATTTTAACTTTGACAATGTGCTGCCCAACCAAAGCTTCTCACACAGCGTCAAGACGACGACACATAGCTGGGTGTCAGGCTAAGAGTTAGTGAGCAGGTAAGTTTATCCCACTATCAGAAGGCCTCCTGAGGGGCTGGAGGCATAGCTCAGTGAATAGAGTACTTGCCTGGGAAGGGTAAGGCCTCCGGTTTAATCTCCCAGCACCACATAAGAGCAGGGTATGGTAGTGGACGTGTTTAATTCCAACACTCAGGAGGCTGAGGCAGGAGAATTGCTTTGAGTTCTAGGCCAGCCTGGGTGAACTACATAGTAAATTTAGGATGAGCCTGGACTATAGAGGGAGACCTTGTCTCAAAAAAAAAAAAAAAAAAAAAAAACCTTTTGGAAAATAAAATTTAAAAGAGAGAAACACAGTGACTTGCCCTGTGTCTTCCATGGTTAGGATTGTTCTTTGATGTAGACGGCCAGCCCTCCCAGAGAGGTATCTTTTATCATTCATTCACCATTCCCATGCCCTTTTGCAGCTTACCAGTTTTCCTTTTGAGCTTCAGTATAAGGAAACTCCCTTGAACTGCTTTAAAGATTTTTTGACAGTTAGATGGCTGCATCTTTTTAGTAGCTCTTCAATAAGTGAATGTTTGATACAAATCAGATGAAGGTTTTTTTAAAAGTAGAATGCAGTTGAAAAGATCTAGCTTTTTCCTCCCAAATATGTCTATCACTCTAGTTTGTTAAGTTACGTTGATTTTAATCTGACTTCATTTTCATTATGTGTTGTGTGTTTTTTTCCTAGGCTACAGAGTACTTCACAATTGTGTGACAGCAGGAACTGGGAGATGCAGTCCAAAGATGTCCTTCACCTCTCCTTTTAGTTTTCTTGATGTTAAAAAAGAAGAAGAAGAAATCCTTCTTTTTTTTTCTTTTTGTGAGACTTGGCAGCATAGATGCTTTTCCTGTGCAGGATGTTTGCCCAGCGTTTGCAGGTTCTGTGCTGCTGTAGATAAGGACTGTGCCATTGGAAATTTCTTTACAATGAAGTGCCAAACTCACTACACAGTGTACTGCAGAAAAGACTATTGGATCCTGGTGTGCTTTCAAGTTTTGTATATAATCAGTAGATACAGAATTGTACTTGTGTGTTTTTGTTTTTTAAAGTATCCATTTGGTCCAAGGAAAGTTTATACTCTTTTGTAATACTGTGATGGTCTCATGTCTTGATAGACTATACTTTTGTTTGTACTACCTGTGTTCTGCTGAAGTGATGAATCAAAAAGAACTGAGATCTACACCTCCATGAAGTGGCTTTGGACCTGTCCCTTTATCATGGGATTCACATGAGAATCAAGTAGCCTGTTAGCAATCAGCTGAATTAATGGACATGTCAAACTTCTGGGGGAAAAATAGATTAGATGCCAGCCTTGTACAGGTCTTTTCTATTTTTTTGTTTTGTTATTTTGTTATTTGCAATTTGTACAAATACTTAAAATGGTTCTAATTTCCAGATAAATGATTTTTGATGTTATTGTTGGGACTTGAGATCATTTTTGGAATAGATATTGAACTGTAATGTTTTCTTAAAACCAGAGTCTACTTTGTTACATTGTCTGCTTGTAAATTTGTGGAATCACAGGTATTTGGGGACAGCATTTTTTTTTTTTTTGTATTTCTAACTGGATTAGTACTAATTTTATACGTGCTTACCTGGTTTGTACACTTTGGGATGCTACTTGGTGGTATTGCTGACTAACCTTCAGTCATTGTAATTAGTACTTGCATACTCAATGTTCTTGGCCCTATTTGGGTAGGGAAGTGATATATAATTATGGACACTGTGTTTTGTATTTAGAAGAATTTAATATGTTTTTATGTATGTATTTTTTAAAAACTCACCTATTCACCCTGTGAATTGTGTGTACCACATAGCATCATTTTCTGACAGATGCCTGTATGTTACTTTGTTCAGATTATTCCTGGGAGGCCTCATAATGTTTGTGGATTAGAAAGGGAGACCTATGTCCAAGACAACCCACCTGTATCATGCTAATGGCTTTAATCAACTCAGTCTTTTTGTGTGATGATTCAGCACAGGTTACCCTATAACTTTAGGCTCTTATTTTGGCCTGGAGCAACTTGGTTTTGCAACTCCACTCTGAGGGATCATGTCAGTACTCACTTGATGTTATTGTTGGGAACATCCTTCTCCCTTCTGTCTTGCAAAATTTAAGTTGAAGGAGGAAGTTTTAAAAATATAGCTGAAGTGATTTGAAAACCGTTTTGTGTTTATACGTACTGATGGCTACCAAGTGGAATAAAACTTCTTTAAAAATTGGGGCGTTAGTTTGAAAACTCACGAGCCAGCTATGAGTGATATATTTGAGTTGATTTAAAGAGCCTTAGTTTTAGTTAAGAATTTGACAGTTTCTTCATCTTTTAGCAAGTTACACTATAACTACGATCATGTTTTACTATTTCAGCTACCTGTAACTGAGAGGCCAGGTTAATTGGTTTTGCTTCCCATCACTCCATCAATATTTCAAAGTCATGTTGAAAGCCCAGAGTTATCACCAATTAGAGGACAGGTGCACAACAGGGTTTCTCTTACCTTCTTCAGAAGGCTGTCTTTTCTGTGTACAGTCCAGATCATGCTTAGTTTTATTATATGTTAATTTCATCTGTCAACTTGGTTTTTCTACATGTTTAACATGTTTCCGATGTTCTTTTTGTTAGGCCATCTCTCCACTGTGATTTTTACTGTTTCATACATTTCTGAGCAGTCACCTCTCTCATTTTAAAGACCTTCATTCCTCTAGGTAGTGCCTTTTGGTTACATAATAAGACTTAGTGATGTTACAGAACTTATGAACCCATTTCTGCTTGAGCCCACATCCTCTGACTTATTCTTCACATACTGTTGCTTCATCATTACAGAAGGAGCCTCAAGAGTTGCTGTTTGCTTATTACAGGGGCAACAACAGCCAAAATCATTGTTAAAATCTTACTACTTCTAAAGGGACTTTGGAAGATGTTTCTCCTGAGTATGTGTCAATTTTCCCCAGCCACCATTTTCTTTGTGTTGAAATCTTAACATGAATCCTGGCTAGCTCTATGGGGGTACATTGAAGTCCAGAGAAAGACTTCTGTTTGGAAAGTGAACATCATGTGGCCTCTAGAAGTTCTTTTTCTGTAGGAATACTGATTTCCTGGAGTAATTAGTATATTATTGTACATGATTGCTTTGTGAAATGTGCAGATGATATCACCTATGCAGCCTTGTTTGACTTCTTTTCTCTGGTTTGTACTGTTATTAAAAACATACTGTATTATAGAGCTATTCAGATATTTTAAATATAAAGATGTATTGTTTCCGTAATATAGATGTATGGAATATATTTAGGTAGTAGACGCATTACATGGGAAGTTCTACTTTGACAAACGGACAAATGCGTAGGTTAACGAGCAAATGTTGTATCCCATTGAGCAGTAAATCGGGGGAATGTCCAAGGAGGATAGAGACACTTAAAATGGAAACAGTTCTCCAGTGGTGTGGGATTAGGATGTGTTTAACAGCTGGGTATATGTTACGTAACAAAGACTCCTTCTACCCCCAGACAAACTCAAAACTCTTGCTTTGAGCTCCTAAGAATTTCTAACTCATGACTGATTTTAAACAAAATTGAGAAGTTTTTCTTGTGGTTTTAGTTTGGGAGTAATAGTTCAGTAAAATGTGCAATGTGATTTATGCAGACAACACAGCCATTCATAGTAGCCCCTCCTTGAGGTGGTGCTCAGCCTGGCACTGTGCCCAGGGGTGGCCACGTGAATCCTGTCAGGATAGTCATGTTCCTCCCACATTTTGCCACACAAGGTTAGTAAAAGTGCAAATTCTGCGTCCCTGTTCTGATACTCTGAGAAGTGCCTGATGATGATGATGTACTTACAGACACAAGAACAATCTTTGCTATAATTGTATAAAGCCATAAATGTATATAAATTACCTTTAAATAGTTTGGTGTCTTTCTTTTCTAATTGTTCAGAATAAGTGTTTTATTAGGATATTGTTTTTGTTTTTGTTTAGCTGTGAAGTACTTTAGTTAAACCTTGTCAATCACACAGTCATGGTTAATTCAAATCTGCTATTTCCTTTGAAATGAATGGGAAATAGTCCCACTAAGAACAAGTACAACCTGTGATAACAGACAGTCCTGGGGTGTTTGATTTTTGGAATGTCAGAACCTCATTTGGTCCAGTAATTCAGAGGCCTGTGTCTATTCCCATGTCAGAACGGACTGTGCGGGAGGTACAACCCCGTGAAGGCAAATTAGGTGTGTTGACAGTGCAGGGCTGAAACTGGGAAGTCAGGAGGGTCCCACCAAGGAGGCCCCGGGAAGACACTGTGGGTGGTATGGAGAATATGGTCCTTTTCCAAGGCCAGAGGTGCCACTGACACTGACTACATACCTTGCTGAAGAGGGGTCAGCCCAGCATGCGCAACTGTCTCAAAATTGAGAATAAAAAGGGATGGGGACATAGCTCAGTGTGAAGGCCTTGGGTTCAGTCTCCACTGGTGACTGGTGGGGGAATGAAGCCCAGTCAGCCTTCCTTCTGACTTTGTCAGGCAAGCAAATGAATGAGTTAAGAGTGACAAGAAAATGAGTGGTTCCACCAGGATTTTTTTTTTTTTTCCTTTTCCTGCAGTGGACGAGGAAAAAGTAGTTAAAAGCCCCACACTTAATCCAGTAATCAAGGAGGGAGATTTCCCTGCCTGATGCAGGGGAGGAGCTAGGTTCTCACCTGCTTATGGGGAGAGACTTCCTTCATTGGATAGTATCTGGGCCCCTGCTGTGACCAGAGGTGGCTGTAGAATGAGGGTATGTACCTAGCATTGTTTCTTTGCTTGTGAACCAACCACACTGAGGAACTTTATCTTGCCTATTTTCCCATGTTGATGATAACCTCCAACAGTGACAGTGCTAGGTAACCTTACATGGTCATTACAGTCAGGCTAGGTAGAGGGAGGGCTGAATTGAGAAGTGCACTAAGTGATGGACTGTGATGTAGACACTGTCACATTTATGTTAAATCCCATGTCATTTGGTAGTGCTCAGTGAGCCTGCATTAGGGCTGTGGCTTCTGAAATAAGGGTATATATTATTTTGGTGTAAAATTACTGTGGTGATAATGCATGTACGTGGACTTGATCTTGACTGTTTTTAAAGTTCAAGTAATCAGTAATGAATGAAATTTCTGGTAGAGAAAAACAAGTAGATCTATGGTAGGTTGAGAGAAAAAAGGCAGGTGGTCCTTGGAGCTAGTGGTCAGTCCCTAAGAAATCATGAAATAGAGCCCACGAAGGTCAGAGTTGAA
The DNA here is from genome assembly GCA_004027205.1 of Ctenodactylus gundi. Taxonomy (NCBI): domain Eukaryota; kingdom Metazoa; phylum Chordata; class Mammalia; order Rodentia; family Ctenodactylidae; genus Ctenodactylus; species Ctenodactylus gundi. Next base: position 232,578 of record PVKB01001072.1, on the reverse strand, counting down.
GGCCTGAGGATCCTTTGACCAAGGGAAGCTGCAGAGTATGGTTGGACATCTTGAAGTTAAAAGTTTTCAGGTTTTGCTTGTTGGGTTTATTTGAGACGGGGAATTGAACCCAGGATTTTCACATTGAGCTGTTACACATCCCCAGCCCGCTTTTGGATTTTTGATTTTTGTTCCACCATTTTTATTAATATATATGCAATACATAATGTTTACAATGAGGTTGAATATTTTGTGCCTCTCAAAGATTCCTTCATATATATCACACCAACTTTACAATCCCTCCACATTTTTGGCCCTCCTACATGCTCCCCATCCCCTCAACTCCCACTATCACGCCCATTTGTTTCTATAGAATACCTGTATTCTGGGTTTCCCAAATGAGAGAATCATGTGATATTTAGCATACTTAATCTTCCGTGTCTGACTCATTTCACTCAAATCACTTTTTAGCTTAGCTTTTCAGCCCTAGAATGGGCTGCAGTGGCCAAATCTTCATGGCTCTTCGGAGTCCAGCAGAGCCCTTTATTGGGATATTTGCCAAAAGTTCTTTTTTTCTATATCTTACTATGTGTTTGTTGAGATTCTTTAACATGGCCTCACCCACCAGTCCACATGAGAAAAGAAAAATAACAATGTAATTCATAAGGCTAGTAAATGTGAGGAAGAAAAAGAATTTAAATTTCAAGTTCCTTAGCTGAGTACTAAAAGTAAATGTACATTCAGAAGACATTTAGGTTGTCATTACATCACTCAGTTTTCTTAGGATAAACATATTGAAGACCAAATAAGTGAGTTGTTACAGTAAACTTAAGTCTATACTGAATTGCCACATTAAATGAATTTATATCACATAAGTATATTACACTTAAAGCAATAGGTATAATGGGATACTTATTTCCGAATTTTTTAACTTTCGTAAATTATTTACTCACATTCCACTAATTACTAACATTTTGCTAGATTTGGCTCATCATTTTATCTACCCATCCATCCATAAATTCATGCACACATTTTTTTGAAGATACCAATTCCATGTTGAATATAATTATGTTTTTCAAACTATTACAAATTTCAATTTTGAGAAATTTTATAGATTTTATGAAGTAGCTGGTACTGTTGTAGAAGTTTACCAATCAAATGATTCAAATACCAATCTATTTTTTCGTTACACTTTCTCTTTGGATGTTTCGATGTTTGGTGCTGTGTGTCTTTCTGCTTCTCTCAAAGATCCTTTTAAGTATTTTCTGTATTGTTGGGCTAGTGGTCACATTTCTTTAGGGATTCTTGGTCATGAAGAACTTCTACTTCTTCCATTATCAAGGTTATTTTTGCTGGATACAACAACCTGGGTTGGTACTTGCTGTCTTTTAAAGCTTGAAATATTTTGCTCCAGGCTCTCCTGGCCTTTAAAGTTGGCGTTGAGAAATCTGCAGTAATTCAAATGGGTTTGCCTTGGTAGCATAATGCCTGTTTGTATCTTTCTTCTTTTAATATTCTCTCTTTATGTTATATTTCCGAGGCTTTGATTATGATGTGTTTTGAGTCTCATTGCTGGTTGAGGTTATTTGGTGGTCTGTAGGATTTTGGAACCTGACATTTTAATTTCTTTTTCTGATTTCAGAAATTTTCTTGTATGATTTCAGTGAGTAAATTCTTCATTCCTTCAGGGCTGTCTCCCACACCCATAATTTTGAGATTGGTTCTTTGAGTCATTCATGAGCTGTTGTATCCTGCTACTTTGCTCATTTCTAGTTTTGGAGTCATGTGTAATTACAGCATTTGTTTCCTCAGCCTTCTCTTCAAGGCCTGAAATTCTGTCCTTAAAATATTCGAGTTGTCTTCCCCTGTTGTCTCATATGTCTTACATTTTTTTTATATCCTGAATTTCATCTAGATTTCTTCTCAACATTTCCTCTTCTCTATTAAAATGTTCCTTCATATCTTGCATTTCCTTGGTTACTTCAGCCAACTTGTTATTTGTGGCTTCTATATGCTCAGTAAGCTTTGTCTCCATTAGGACCACTATTTGGTTCTTAAGTTTTGCTTTAAGCTCCCTGATCAATGCTTGGGTTCCTTTGAGAATATCTTGTTTGAACTGGTTGTTCAAATCATTTATTTGTTTTTTGACTTCCTTCCCTATGAGTTCCACTATTTCAGGGTCCATGACACTAGTTTCTGGGTGTCAGGCATCTCTGTGGGTGTCCTGTGGCCTTGTCTCCTTCCCGTGTTTCTGTTGTTGAGGGACTTCACTTGAAAGGCCTAGCTGAGAGGTTTCTTTGAATGAGTATGGGAGGGTGTGTGGGAGCCTAAATTCCTCCCGGTTTTATGCTAGGAGTAGACAGGGAGGACTAACAGTCTGATGGCCCGTTAGGTGTCATGGTCACCCCCAGACCCCATAGCAAAGCTCTCCCCCCTGTCCTGGCTTCCCTTCCTGGAGGGAGGTACTCTCTACCCTCAGAGGTGCTCCCACTATACCTGAGGCACTGAGAAAGTTGCTGGGCTTTCCACAACTCTCTTTTGTGCCAGTTTTTTTCTAGGTTCTGTTTAAGAGTGACCCCAAAAACCCTGATGCACTTCCTGAGCTTTCTTTTACTCTAGTCACTTCAGTCTCGGGCTCATTTTAAAAATGGCTTCTGCTTATTTCACTGCTTTCATTGCTTGTTAATGGTTGCTGAGTGCTGCTTCTGGTCTAGGCTCCAGGAGGCCTTTTCTAGGGGCGCTCACATCTCGTGTAGTGTGCACTAACCATACTACAGGTATGGAGGCTGGAGCTAACAGCTGCTGTCAGTTCCCACTTCTCCTGGATCTTGCTTGCCTCAGTCTGAGGCTCCAGTCTCTACACTTCCTCCGACTGTGGGTGCTGGCAGCTCAGGGCCACACTCAGTTGGCTGCTGCTTTCCTCCACTTCCATATATCTTCAGAATTTCTGAACTTCGCATGGTTTTCTTTCAGTCGTTGGGATGCCCCTTTCTCTCCTAGCTCTGTACAGGTTCTGGATGCCAAGCTGGCCTTCCTTTGTGGATGCTGGCAGCTCCCAGCTGTTTGCAATCGGCCTGGGGTGGCTTTCCTGGGCTGCCATTCCCTCCTCCTCTCCCCACTTCCAATGTTCCTTTCGGATTTCTGATCTGGCCTCTTTTCAGTTCCTGGGGCACTCCTCCCTGTCCTAGCTACATTGAACAGGCTTTCTTTTTTCCCTTTATTTATTAATTTATTTACTATTTTCTCACTTTTTAAGTGGTTCCAGGAGGAGACATTGTGCAGCTCTGTTACTTGGTCACCATCTTGACTGGAAGTCTTCGTATTTTTGATTTTGAGACAGGGTCTCACTAAGTTGCCCAGACTGGGCTCCAGCTTCCAATCTTCCTGCCTCAGCTTTCCAGAGCTGGGATTATAGCCTTTTGCCATCAGAACTGCCTTAAAGGTCAGTTTTTGAATCCAGCTAGGAGGAAGCTTTTTGTTCAAGTGCTTGGCTTTGGTGATATGGCTGTGACAGAAAGAAATTACACACTGAGAAGGCATTCATTCACCTGTTTCGGGAAGAAGGGCAAGATGGAATTGGGGGCCAACTTCCCTAGATTTAGGCCAACTATTTTTAGGTGGATTAATTGCAGAATATTCCTTTTGTCCTCAAGTTTTCCCCACACACTAAAGCTGAAATAAATTTTTGGCCATTGGTACGGTTTTCATGTTTACATGCCCCAAAAGTTGGACCCCTTCTTTGTACTGCAAGTCCCTGGTGGAGAGGGAACTTCCTTCAGGAAGAGAAAGGGCATCTTTGCAACAGCTTGTGTCTCATTTTTCACATGGTCTCTGAGTTCCAGTCCCCAGGCAAGTGGCCTTTGGAATTCCCACAAAACAAAAATTGAGATGATGCCATCTTTGGCTCGTAGTTGTTAAAGAGTTTTTACCAACATATTTGGGATTGTTAACATTACTAAATTTGCTGCCATTGAGAGATGACTTTAGATGAGACAGATGCTTTGAATAGGACTCCTGGTTGGCCATTTAAAAGCATAGTTTTCTCTTGATGACCGTTCCCTTAGTGAGCAGAGAGGAAGACCATTTGCAGTGCAGCGCTTGGTTGCGTAATGAGCCAGAGATGCCTTTTGCTTTGTCAGTATTGGAGATGCTTAGGGTTTTTGTAGAGTGGGGAGCTTCTTAAGGCTTGGGTGGTGATTTCCCCACAGGTCAGTTGAGGATACCATCTACTACGGGCTTCACAGGTTTGATGTGAGGATTAGAGGATGAGGTGATGACTGAGTGGCCTCCTGTGTCAAACTGCTCTTGGGAGATGGTGTCAGTTTAGGTAATATAGTAGGCCCTGGGGATTTGTTTCCTTAGTGGGGCTTCCAGGCACCATCTCCAGTGAGGATGTGTATGTGAGCTGCCTAGTTTCTTTCTGGTGGTTTTCTGCATCCCTTGTGCTGTCCTCCATCTCTTAACCAAGGGGATGTGTAGAAAGTATATTAGATTCATACTCCAGCAGAGTTAACAGACTTCTCTCTCTGGAACTGCAGAAGTACTACCCAATACAAACTACTTGAGGTACTTGTTTCCCAAAAAGTTCCATATAATAGGCTTGTACTAAGAACAGACGTTTTAGCTGACTTGACCTTGACCTCATCCCAGTCCAGAGTACACACTGAAGGTCTTCTTTTCCATGTGTGCTTTGTGGGTTGTCCAACTGTAAGATAAGGAAGGAGGAGGAGAAAAGAAAAGACTGATATTGAGGGGCCTATTGTGGGTTGCTGAAGTTGCCCGCTTCCCAAGATGAGATGGTTAAACTGGTGTGAATTTTGTGAATGGATTTTGAATACTCTTAATTACCAACAGTTAGATAAACTACTATTAAATCTCAAAGAGTGGCAGTAAATACTGCTTTTTAGTGAGTATTTTACTCTGGTCAGCTATGATGATTAATTAGCTACGTGTGAGGACACCATGTAGTGGTGTGCTACTGCTGTGTGACAGCTGGGTGGTTTTAGCTTCACAGATACAGCTTAGGAGTGAAAAGTAGTTTAACAGTTAAATCACATTGTGTTAAGTTTACCTAAAAGAGTTGTGAACTGGGATGCAAGGTCCTTTGTCAGATCCTGGCTGAATGCCTGCCATACTTCAGCTACAGATAAAATGAATTAGCAAAAGTGAACGGAAGCATTTTGTGAGGGTCAGTTGGCCCAAAGGGAGAAAGCTGTAAATTGTTTACTGTACAAACTTTGCATTGGTAAATGGCTAAAAACTTAGGTAGATAACAATATACATAATTTCTCCATGGGACAGGCATCTTAGTTACTGATTCATTGGTGGGACAGGGCACCTGACATCCACAATTTAAGGGAAAAGATTTTATTTTTAGCTCAGTTTCAGAAGTTCACAGTCTATTTATGGGCTGCTGGCAGTGGTAGAAACACATTGCAAGAGGAAGCACTGCGGATGCACTGTACACAGCATGGTGGACAGAAAATTCAGGGAGCAAGGGTGGAGCCAGTGCACACAGATCAAGCCCCAAGTGTCCGCCCCTTTCAGCCAGGCCCAACTTCCCAGCAGCACGTGTCTATCTGTAGGTAATCTACAAGATTCAAATACATTAGCCTTTTGGGAAATACTCGAGATCCAAGCCATAATATTCCACTCCTGGCCCCCAAAAGACTCAAGCCCGTTTCCTTGTGCAAAATGCATTTAGTTCACCTGTGAGAGATACCAAAGTCTTAACAGTTTCAACTACACAATGGAATACTATGCATCAATAAAGCCCAACAGCGTGGAAGCTTTTATAAGCAAATGGATGAAACTTGACAATATCATGCTTAGTGAAGGGAGTCAGAAGCAGAAGGTGAAACATCGAATGGTCTCTCATATGAGAGACCCTCAGCCAAGAGCTCCTGTGAAAAATCATAGAAAAGATAAGCACTTCCAACATATAATGGCAAAGGGTAAATATTACCATTTCAAAAGAGGAATAGGAGAATACAGAGCACTTGGACCAAAGCTGGAGCAAAATCCAGCAGGACAACGATTGAATCCTACAGTTCCATTAAATTTTGTAGCTCTGTGTTTAGCACCTCAGGCAAGTTGTGGCTGGAAGTGAACTCCACAGGGCTTGGGTGGTCCTGCCCCTATAGCACTGCTTCTAGCTGTAGCTTTTGTCAGCCAACAGTCCGTGTTTCTGGTTTCACCAAATTTTCAGGGTCTCTGCTGCACTTTTATTGGAGTCTTAACTTCATGCGTTGCCCTCCCCAGGGCACACTGCCTGGCCGCCAAGGCCTTCCTTTGAAATATGGGTGGAAACCTCCCAAACCTCACAGCCCTTGCGTTCTGCAAGCCTGTAAAGCCAGGACCATGTGGATGTCGCCAGGGTCTGCCACTGGCTTGAGCAGTAGTCTGTTCCCCTTGGATAATTGCTCCTGAGGTGTCTGAGTGCTTAGGTGGTTAACTTCTAACAAACATTTTTTTTTGGCTCTGCAGGGTGCCCAGGGATGGTATTTTCAAAGCAAGGTCCTTTGCTTTTCCACCCTGTAACTGGTAAAGGGTGTGGTCTTGTTGATTCTTGATACACCCTCAAGTTATCTTCTTCATAGTCCTGATTGCAAGTACTTGGCTTCTTTTTAATGCCAGTCTCATTAACAACCACACACGTTTCTGTACCTTCCCCATGCTTCTCAGTGTGGAGCTGGCTAAAAGCTGCAAACTACTCATACTCAGGTAAGATTATGAATTTTGGGTTGCTTTGAGATTTCCTCCAGATTAAGTAATCCATCACCCTTAATCTCAGTTTCTGGATAAGGGTAAAATGCCGATACACTTTCCTGCCACAACATAGCATACATGGTTTCTAGACCCAGTACCTATGAAGTCCTTCTTCCCATCTGAAACTTTTTGAGTCTGGCTTTTCCAGTCCATACTCCTACCAGCATTCTGGCGTTCTGAGCTCTGAGCAGAATCTCCCACCGAGCTTGGCTATAGAACTCTAAGGCTTCTTCTGTAGCTGGTATTGTCAGACCTTTTCAAACTCTTCTTACAAACCGGTTCCAACGCTCCTAAGCCACATGGTCAGGTAAATCACAGCAGTGACTGCACTTTTCTGATACCAGTTTTGGTCTTACTGTTTGTTGCTAGGACAGAATACCCAAAATCCACAACTTCAGGGAAGAAAGATTTCTTTTAACTCACAATTTCAGAAGGTCACAAGGTGGAAAGAGGAGGAGATGGGCCCTTTTCAGTACTGTGGACATAAAACCAAGTAAAGGAGGAAGGGTGGACCCAGCACACTCCCCTGCAGGCGAAGCCCCAAAGATCTGCCTCTTCCAGCCAGGCCCCACCTCCCAATAGCATATGGTATTCAGAGGTAATTCACAATGTCCAAATGCATGAGTCTTTGGGGGGACATTCCAGGTCTAAACCGTAATAACAGGCTGTCAAGCATTTACCAGCATTGATGGGTGATGAGTGTATGAAGGCATGAAAGGACTAGTGATTTGATGACACAGGACAGGGAAAATGGGAATGAGGTAACATGAAAACAGGAGGCTACAGAGAGTGGTCATGGTAACCATGACTGAGAAGTTGTGAGGTACAGGGCCCTGGAGTGGAGAGGGTCAGGGGATGGTAAGGGCTCAAAATTGGATGCCACGTACAGTTGGACATCAGGGCCTACCAAAGGGATGGTGCGATTTGGAATGGAAAGGAAGTTTCTCATTCAGGTACTGGAGTCTTTAACCTAGGGGAGAAACCGGAAGGAGGACATCAGTGCCTGGAAAGGGCACACAGTTGGGAGGGGGTAGAAGGGACTGCACCTGCTTAATGGAGTACTGTGGGAATTAAATCACCCGAGTTAATTCCTGATGACAGCTCTTAGTGTATAGCAAAGGCTCAAAAGATCAAGGTGACCAAACATTCTGATTTGCCCAAGATCTACCGTTGTGCCAGGGCAATCATTAACAGTCCTCTTTGTCGTTCTCAGTTTTTGGATTTGGATATGTGAGGGTAGTGTGACTGTGACGGCTGGCAACGTCCATGGATTGCCTGGTTGATTTGCCTGATCTGGCTGGCTATCAAATGTCCTGTTCCTCCTTGCTCCCTGGGAGTCACGCATGATGCTGTGTCAAAGAGGAGGACTTTTCCTTGTTTTCGTATCATCTCACCTGAAAGGGCATAAATAATGTTTGCAGTTTTGTTTGCCTTATTGCTGTGTCATTAGGTTATCTGCAAGTCTCTAAGTGGATTTGGAGAAAATGCATAGATTTCATATTATGATTTTAAAATATTATTTTGAAGCATTTGAAAATTGTAATATATTTTGAAGGAAAATAGTTGATTCTTCTCTGCAAGATAAAGTTTTCCCTACTTTATGTCACTACACATATCCAAACATCAAAAAACAAACAAGGCAATTTTTGTTGACAATTCTGTTTAGAAATAATTGTGAAGATGTGATAAAACAGAACTTGGATAGAAAAATTCATTTATTCATGTAAATGCATACTTATAGATTTCAAAGTTTCTTGGAGTCCTCTGGGCTATGTTTTTTAAAAAATATTTATTTATTTATTTTGAGACAAGGTCTCATTGTAGTCCAGTCTGGTTCTGAGCTCACCATGTAGCCCAGATTGGCCTTGAACTTACAGCAGTCTTCCCGCTACGGCATCCAGAGTGCTAGAATTATAGGCGTGTGCCACCATACCCAGCTTATGTGGTGCTGGGGAATTGAACTCGGGTACTCAGTGCTTGTTAGGCAAGTACTTTAACAGCTGAGCTATTCCTTCAGACCATGGGCTGTATTTTAAATCAATATTATCTTTAAGTTCCTGTTCCATTCCGACTCCTTCATAAGTTTTTGCTTTTAAATAATTGGTATTCCATAAAAATCCTGGATATAATTTTCAAAACCTTAGAGCTAGCTGGAAGCCTTTAACAGCTGTATGAAATCTCATGCAACCATCATGTGCCTTTTTTTTTTGTAAACAGTTTAAGCAATTGTCCTTGCCTTTTGTAAGAAAATCACATGATTGAAAAAATAGATGACTAGCAATAACTCTGTTGTCACTTGGTTACTGGTAGTAGTAAGGAGAGGGCGGAAGACATGAGAAAAATACTTTCTTGGATCCCTCAGACACTCCAATCTGCAGACCTTCCTGGAGTAAATAATTTCCTTTGTCATTTCTGGGTAACTATAAAAAGGCTCCGGACCATTGCCAGGCCTGGGTGTTCTGTTGTGTAATAGTACTTTTGATGTCTCTGTCACCTTACTTTGCTCCACGGATTGGCTCAAACCCCAGCCATTTTTCCCCTGCTGGGGAAATTGATATGAACTGGACAAATGAAAATTCAGTCTCTTATAGGCAACAATGCCTCCTCTGGGATTAGAATCTCTAGGTGCTGTGAAGTGAAGTTCCCTCTGCCTTACCTGTCCTGTCTAGGAATTGCTGCACGTCGACCTCTAAGGAGGATGCGTGGGAGGCCTCTGTCACCTTGTAGGTCCAGGAGAGGAAGGCCCCAAACATAAGCTGTTTGGGAGAAGAGAGGCTGGCTGTTGACCAGCAAGCCTAAGTATTGGGATGGAGTGTTTGTGTGGGAGGAATCTGTTTTCCCCACTGCCCACAGCAGTTCTAACACTTGTGGAGGGAAGGCTATGATGGAAAAGTGAATGGATTATCAGGACGGGCACTGTAGTCAAAAGGTGCTGTGGCTTTAACAGCGCTCTGTGCCTGTAATGTCTTCCGTCAGAGTAGCAGGTGCTTCTGCCCATGTTGACTTGTCAGCCTTTCAAATTAAAAGAGAGCGAGTAGGCCCTTCTGCTCTGGGCCACAGTGTGGGGGCAGGTGGGGGCGGGTGTTTCTAGGGACCTGTTGTTAGGTAACTTTAAAAGTGAGACACAGTGCTTCTGAAAGTGTGAGCTTCTGGTGCTAATACAAGACTTGGGAAGATTTGTGAAGATGCCAATCTCGGCTTCCTTTCCTGACCCACGGAATCAGAGCCTTGGCCAGCACGCAGCAGGGAGAAGGCTCCACACAGGGACCCAGGGCCTCCCATATTGTGAACAGGACAGGCACATGATCTTTTGCTTCCAGTCTTCTAGTTCTCCTGGGGCCTCTAGTGAGGTTTGGCAGAAAGATATTATGAAATAATCTGAAAATAGGCTACACGAATCAAGTACACCCCAGATCTCTGGCCTTCCTCAGCAGTCCTCACCCACCCCGCCTGCCGGGGGGGGTGTGTGTGTGTGGGGGGGGGGCGCTGGGTGCTTCCGAGGGTGGCTGGGCTTGTTGTTGGTGTGTCCCCAGCACGATGTCCTGACCCCACCGAGGTCAGTTTGAATAGTATTGCAGAGGGGCGCTGAAGCATTTGGAATTGGGAGCAAATGTGGAAACACAGCCAATTTGATGCAGGCTGGCCCTGTGGCTGAGTTACCTACATCCAGCTTGGAGGGGAATAACAACTCCGTGGGAGAAGAGCCTTTTCCTTTTCCCTTTTCAGAAAGAAAGAAAGAAAAAAAGAAAGAGAAAAAGGGAAAGAAAGGGAAAGAAAGAAAACAAAGAGAGAGAGAGAGAGAGAGAGAGAGAGAGAGAGAGAGAGAGGCTGCAGGAGAGAAGCTGTTTGTCCTGGGAGCGTTTGGGGAGCACATAGCCAAGGCGAGCTGCCCCCTCGGAACCTCGGGTCCAGGCAAAAGTGCACTGGCGGGCTGCTGGGCGGGCTTCTGCTGCAGTCTCCCAGCCAGGGTGAGGAAGGAGCAGCAGCCAGGGCCGGAGCCACCCCTGAGCAGGGTCAGGCACTTCGTGGTGATCACACACCGGCACCTCATTTGGGCAGCGTCCTCGGGCTGAGTGCTGTGCCCTAGTAGGGAACGTTCTGAATCACTAGGAGTCAGTCACCGCCTCTGTGGCTGCCTGAATTTGTTCTATTTTGTTTGTAAAATGTTCCCAAAAGTAGGATGGAAATCAATCCCTGTTGCAAGGAGAATCACGACCAGTGCAACGTGACTTCTTGCTGTGACTCAGGGTCATCATGGGGAGCAGAGGTGGTGCCCGGCAGCATCCTGCAGGCTGCTGAGTAGGTTCTGCTGCGGGATCCTGCCCTCCTCGTCTCCTGTCCTTCCCCTCTTTTCCCTCTTTCATTCCTCCTCCTTCTTTCCTTCTCTCTGCCTCCCTCTTTTCTTCTTCCTTCCCTCTTATTATTATGAAAAATACAAACATAACCAAATAAACAGTAACACATGCAATGACTCTCTGTATGTCCATGTCCTCTTTGTCCAGGTTGAACGATGATCAACTCATAGCTAAACTTGTCTTGTTTCAAAGAAAATCCCAGATATTATGTAATTTCACCAGTAAATAAAGTATTATATATAATGAAATTACTTTAAGTTTAAAAATATTTGAGATATAAAATATGTATAATCAGATTCTCAAAACTTAAATATAACATTGGACAACTGAGACATAAGTTACATAATATTTTCCTCAAAGGAGTGTTTCTTCTCAAGTCAACTTCCTGCACTGAGAAGCAGCCATTGATATGATATGCTGTCCATCTCTACTGATTATTATTGTAGAATTTCATACTGATAGAATCATACTCTATGCCATATAATATATAGTACTTGACTCTTTTATTTTGCATTTTTTGTTACCATTAAAGCCGTCCTCTTGTTTGCAATAAGCTTTGGCGTTATTTTTGAAATTTCTCCACATGGTTGGTTGTGTCTGTGATCTGGCCTTTTAAATTTTTCATTGGATAGAAATGTCAGAGTATTATATTTTTTATTTCCATTGATAGATACAACATAATATTTGACAGTGTAGATATATCCAGTTAGTTTATTCTGATTCTGTTCAAGGGCATCTGGGCTATTTCTCGTTTTTTGACTATTATGTGTAAATTTGCTATAAACATTCCTCTGCAAGTTTTTTTTTTGTAGACAATATTTTCATTTCTCTTGGGTAGATACCTAGAAGTGACGTTTCAGACTCAAAGGTATATTTAACTTTTTAAAGAATATAACAGGAGCAACCATACCAGAATCCCACTCCTGGATTTCAGGAGATTTTACCTCTCGGTCCTTTGTTTAGAAATATTCTTTATACACCTTAAAAGAATAGAACAAATAATTTTCCAAAGTGGTGGTTATTTCCCCCGCCACTAACCATGTATGAGAATTCTGGGTGTTTCATAGCCTCTTCAAAATTTGGTATTATTCATTTATTTACTTATTTATTTGAGACAGGGTCTTGCTCTGTAGACCAGACTGATTCTGAACTTACTATGAAGCACAGGCTGGCCTTGGATTCATGGCAGTCCTCCTGCCTCAGCCTCCTAAATGCTGGGATTACAAGTGTGTGCCACCATGCCTGGATTATGTGGTGTTGGGGACTTGAACTCGGGTATTTAGCGCTTAGTGCTTGCTAGACAAGCACTTTAACTACTGAGCCATTCCTTCATCTTTTTAAACCTTTAGTTATTCTAGTATCTGTATAGGTATCTCACTCTGATTGAATATGCGTTTCTCTAACCATTAATAGTGGTGAAAATTTTATGTGTTTGTTTACCATTTGTATATCTTATTTTGTAAAGTGTCTCCAAATATTTTGCCCTAATTTAGATCAAGTGTGTCTTTTTATTTTTATTTACTTTTTTTTACTGAGTTGTAGGAAATTTTTCTATATTCTGGATATAAAATAAAGATATTGATATACAAAGAAATATATGTAGATATCATATACATATATGGCACACACTACAGTATGGTTTGCACTATTTTCCTTCAGTCTGGTTCATATTTTTTGACAGTGTCTTTTGATGAACAGTAATTTGAAATTTTGATGTAATCCAGTTTATTGTTTTTTTCTTTTAGAGTTTTACTTTTTATGTCTTTAAGAAATCTTCCCGGGCCATGTCTTCTGGTTTTTGATCACTTTGTTTTTTCTGAGATTGAAGGGCTGGAGGAGAAGTGCAAGGCTTATAGCATTTGCCTACATACGAAACTGAGAACTAAGAGAAACAGTAGCAAAAATTGCCACAACGCCGTTATTAGACACGAAGAACAAAAAGTTTAATGCCATCAAATAGCCAGTCAATGCAGCATTCCAATCTTCCGGTGTTTTTTGGAGTTCCCAGCCTGTTTTGTGGGTTTTTAATTTTTATTTGTTCAATTTTGTTTTTGAGACAGGGTCTCATCCTGAAGTCTGGTATAGCCTTGAAATTACCATCCTCCTGCAGTAGCTTCTCCAGTGCTGGAACTACAAATAAGAATCTATAGATCACCTACTTTTTTTAAAAAAAAATCACTATTTTGCAAGTTTTCCCCACAGGGCTAGGCTGCAGTGTGCAGGCTAAATACTTGATTGGCCTGTGGCGACCTAAGTTTTCATCACCTTTCACTTGCAAGATCCTTCAAGGTGGAAGCTTTTGCTCATAGGTCCTTATGGCTTTCACCGTAGGCTACAAGACCTAAGCAACGATTTCTGATCTTCTATCTGGGCTTCTTCCAGGCTACCGTCTCAGTATGGTTACTGAAACTGTTCCCTCCTTCTTTAAATGTTTAAAAAATATTTCTACCATTAAACACCTTTCTCTGTGTGAAATAATACAAACAGGGGATGACACTCAAATAATAGGATGTTGACTTTTCACATTAAAGGAGAAAGAGAGGGCCCACAGCCACAGTGAAAGTAATCCCTTCTCTGGTTGTTCTAAGTAAAGCCAGAAACTTAAACAGATCACCTGCCCTTCACAAAGGCTCCATTTCCTTCTTAGTAGATTTGGAAAAAATAATTCTAGGTCACAACTTTGTGCCAAAGAGATGTTTCCTGCTGTGGACCAACTAGAGCCAACTCAGTAGATGGTGGATCATCTTCCAAATTGGGAGAAAACACACTTTCCCTGGCGAGACCTCACATTTTGACTCCTTCGTGGCTTACTGCCTTTTAAAGAAAACGATCTAAGGTGTTTGAAGGAAGTTTTGAACAGAATACTTAAAGCTTGCTTGGACTTGAGAGAAGAAAGTGCTCAGGATCTGACGTGCCAGTGAGTGTCTGCTCCATAGTGGCCACTTTGCAGTGATGCACACCACGAGGCTGATTCCTAGAAAGAGGGGAGGGGCTTATTTCTTGAGTATAAGGTCATTTGCATCGTCTTCTTTTTTCTAGCTCTTGGTTCACTTGCACAAAAAATATCTTTCACATGCCTGGCAGCTTCTGTGCCTTTCCATGCCTCCCCAAAGATTCCAGTTAGCGTCCTTAATGACAGAAGCAGTGTTAGTAAATGATGACCATGTTACACACCGTGGTTCTACATCCTACTTTTCCCGGAACAGCCTCAAACTCATGCATTTTTGCTCCATTGCAGTTATGAATAGTACTGTCTTTCTCCTTCAAAAGTGTCTAAGTTCAAATGGCAAGTCACTGGGCACCCTAATTATATGTAGTGGCTCTGCATTACTCTTCCTTATTCTGGTGGATCGGAGCTCCAGGGAAGAATGAGGATGATAGTTGGCAGGTGGAGCAGAAGCTTCCTGGCTTCTATATCTTAAAAGAATCACTTGTGTGATATTTGCTGGCTGAACCTCTCTGATACGGACGGTGATGCTGGTAATTCCACCCTATTTTTCCCAGGCATGGCTGAGCAATGGTGGTTCTCCCACCAAAGTGATCAAGGACACAGTTTAAATGGTTCCCTGGTTCCAAGAGTCACTAAAGGTGTATGGGCCAAAGAGAACATTGTAAAAGACTATGTGGAGGTTGAGGTCACAGCAGAGGAGTGGCCAGGAGACCACTTTCTGCAGAGGGGCAGGTGAGAGACCACCTTTCCACAGTGGCACTTATTTTGTGGGCAAGGGGCTCACCTGAGAAGCAGATCTGGCCTGGGTTCTTTGGCCTCTGCTGCTGTTTCCTCATGTGCAGGAAATATTCTACAAGGAAAATACCTCCCTAGAGGGAAAGTACTCCTTTTCCCAGTCGCCCTTTCTGAGAGCCACCGTGTTTGCCCCTAGGATTCCCTGCCACAGGATGGTTGAGAGGAACCTTGCAGTTCTGGAGTGTGCATGGGAATGTGTGGGGCTGAACCCATTGCTGTCTGTCTCAGTAGAAATATTATCTCTTTAGGATTTGGAAGGCAGGGCGGGTGGATGAATCCTCCTCTAAAGAAGTGTGCTGAAGTCTTATGTCATGGCTAGACAGCTTCCACTGGGTCTGTTTGCTGTCCCTTTCCACCCTGCTCTTGAGTTGTGTCAGGAGGTCTGGGGAACTTTTGACTCATCCTAACAAGTGACTGTGGCTTTTTTTTTTTTTTTTTTTTTTTTTTTTTTTTTTTTTTTTTTTTTTTTTTTTTTTTTTTTTTTTTTTTTTTTTTTTTTTTTTTTTTTTTTTTTTTTTTTTTTTTTTTTTTTTTTGCAAATAAGATCATAACTCAAAGGAATAGGCAGATGTGACCCAGGTAGGTGTGTGTAGTCACATGGATCGCAAGATGACCAGCTGAACTGGGACATCATGGGCGTGATGGAAACCCTAACACTCAGCGCTTGGGCAATTCGCCCTGGCTCGGAAACCTGGGCTCTGCTTGTGTTTGAACAGCTTCACAACAGTTACAAAGCTTGGCAACTGGGAGGTGTATCAGGTCCCCCAAATCACTGGGACTTAACCTGTAGACTAGAACCCTAGCTCTAAGGAATTTAAGCAAGGAGACAGAACTTCCCTCCAAAAGGAAACTCTTCACCACTTTGCATACTCAGTTTTGGACACTCAAATCACATTTGTCCTTTTGTTTATAATTTTCTGAAGAAATTAATGTGACATTTATTGCTCCATTCCTTCTTCTAGGAGTTACCCCTCAAGTGGCAAATATGCATCCCCTGCATCTGCTAGGAGCCTTAACTTGTTACTCACTCGTGTTGAATACAACAAAGCCAAATTCCTTGTGGAAAGTTAGTAGCCAAACTAGAGACCAAGCTTAGCCCAGCCCTCAGGTACGCCTGTGATCTGACTCATTAAAGTGATGGTGATAGGTAGAGAGCTCAAAATTCATGCCCTGCCTTCCCTGAGCTTTCTGTGTCGCAGGTTAGAGGACTGGAATCCACACTCAGTGTCAAAGCCTGGCTCACTCATGAAACAGTTATGTAACTCCGGCAACCGCCTTTGGTGAGCTGAATCTTTCTTATTTACAAAGTCAGATGAGAATACCTTGTTTTCTGCATTGCGGTTCCGAGCAGCCCGGTGACCCAGCTTCTGGCTCAGGGCTGGTCACGGAGTCCCTGTCAGAGGGTGTTAGCTCTGCTTTGGGGGCTTCTTTCATCTCAGTGAGGCAGCTCTGGACGTCTTTGTTTTCAAGAGAGGATGTGGACGGGAAGGGAAGCTGCCTGGCCAAGGGTGCAGATGGTCAGTGGTGGCCTGGTCACAGACTAGAATTCTACCTGGCAGTCCTTCCCGCTTCTTCCATGACGCCCAGCGAGCTCTGGAGGGTGACGGGACCAGCAGGGTGGGCTCCAAGAGGCTACGGCCGCTCTTTGAAGCTCTCTTAATACCCGTTGCCTTTTCAGAATCATCATGGAAAATTCCATTTGGCAGACATGTGCCCGGCCAGGTCATCCAGCAGCCCAATTGCCTCATTTTTATTTTATTTTTTGTTTTGCCAGAGGAACGGCTGCAGGGCCTTGATGTTAGGATAAATCAAAGCGTCAAGTTAGGTTGCATGTTAGGCGCCAGGCATGAAGGTAAAAGCATTACCTGCATTTCCTTATTTCGCCCCTGCAACTACTCTGTGAGGAAGGTGTCTTTAACCCTACTTCCTCAAGAGAAGTAGGGAATAAAGAAAGAATCTTCTCTAGCTGGTTGAACAGAACGCCCTGTAGGACTCCAAAGGCCCTGTGCTGTGTTACTGCCATCCCTTGCCCCTGTGTTATGGTGCCTCTCATATACATCCTGGGAAAACATGGGGTATTTCTTTAGCTCTGTGTTCACAGCAAGTGACCGGATGTTCATGCGCAGATATGGAAGAACATGGCACTCCCCCAGCAGGCCTGACCCAACATACTATGAGCCTCTTGTGTCTCCTGAGGTGCAGATGACTTAGCATGCTAACACTGTTAGGGGTGGAATGCCCTCTTCTGTGTTCTTCTCTAGAACTGATGATTCTGGAACAAATGGCCCAGGATTCAAGAAAGAAGAGGGGTTAGAATGCAGCAGACTACACAAACCTATAATGCTGCTGAAAGCTTTAAGACTCTGAGGACCTATTTAACCAGATTTTGTGAAGAGAGCTTATGTCTGCTCAGAATCTTTCTGCCTTAGCATTACTGGCGGTTGTATAAACTCTGGCCACCAGGCAACAATTTAAAGCATTTTACTTTAAAAAATAATCATTCTATTCAATTGGGGCTTGACCTTCACTGGCTACCTGTGCACTCAGCTGCGTGTGCACAAATCATGACTAAAGCAGGTCCAAACTGTTGCCAGCGACTCCAGTCACATTTAAGGGGCCACATCTGGGTTTTGGTGGTAGGTTCCCATGGCAACTTCCTGGGGATGGGATGCATCAGGTCCAGACTTTATATTAACAGCGTTACTGTCTACATACCATCTATTTCTGCCAGTCATTTGCGTTAATAACGAGGGTTAAAGGGACTGGCTTGGGAGCAAAGAACTGTCTCTTCCTACTGTTTCTCTTTTCCTTGTTTGAAATCATCTTTCATGACTCCCTGTGTAGACGAACATGACCCACATGTTCAGCGCTAGAGCCCCACACACCTCCACGTCATACTACTCAGAAGCAGATGTTTTGGCTATCTGTATGTGTCAATCCTTCAATATTTATTTTTTAAAGATAAAGATTACTTTTTTTAAACCCTCAGTATGATAGTTTCATCTTAAAAATCAATACGAATTCCTTATTATCTCTTAGTATTCCTTTTTCCTTGATAGTCTCGCATTTTTTTCCCCTGTTTTATTGAGGTATAATTGACAACCTGTACACTTTACACATTGTAAACATAGTTTCATTTTTAGTAAATTTATATGGTTGTGCAAACATTACCACAGTCCAGTGTGAGAACACTTATGTGTCAGAAGTGTTTTGAGGGCCTTAGATAGCTATAATTGGTGGATGTCATTTTTAAGCCTGTTTGTTCTTGATTTCTTTTCTTCTTGCTTTTTCTTTTGTGAACACATGGGTCTTTGTCTGTAGAATTTCCAAGTCTAGATTTTAATCAACTACAACGTTGCCTCTGTCCCTTTACATCAATCGCATTCTTTTTTCTCTTCTCTGTCTCTTTTGAGTACTAGGTAGGGGGCTTGCACACGCTAGGCTAGTGCTCTACCATGAACTGTATCTTTTTTTTTAAAGCATGGTTATGTCATACGTGGTACAGTGTGCTTCCATACTGTGCATGATGTGTGATTATTCCTCTCTAGCAAATTTCTATAATTATTGCTTAAATCTCTTAACCATTAGGATTGGAAAATGGTGATTTTCTAATTTCATCTTTCCTTCTTTTGTATCTGGAATATTCTCTAAAGATAAACTTAAACTAAGGTTTGATGTAAATAAGCAGGGCAAGATAAATGTTTAATTTTTTTGCTGTATTTATCATTTTTCAAAATACTGAGTTGATTTCCAAGCATCCGTCAGAAGCAACCAGCCAATTTTATTTTTAGTGTCATTATAAAGTCAGTGGTTTAAGGATACTACCAAGGTTACAGTCTATTGTGGTTTTTCACAATAGATTGCTCAATCATTCCATCTCAAGACAGTGGGGGGAGTCCAGTTGAGTTGGCACACTTCAGTTTGTTGTTGTTATTTCTCCTTTGCAAATGACACTAGTAGTTTGGGGCAGTGACCTCTTCTTTTTCTTCTGGTTCTCCTTCCTTCCTTCCTTCCTTCCTTCCTTCCTTCCTTCCTTCCTTCCTTCCTTCTTTCCTTCCCTCCCTCTCTCCTTCTCCTCTTGACAAAGATTTCCAGGCTTATGTGGTGTGGTTTTGCCACAGGTCTGGAATCAGCCATTTCACGGAGCACGGGTTCTCTTTGGAAAATTGTGTGAGAGGACACAGTTTTGGTGCTAGGGGCTCATTGGTACAGGATAGGTAATTTTTCACTGGAATTTTTAGCAAGCAGAGCTAAATGTTTAAGACAAAATAGATTATCTATACATACTCTTACTTCCAATTCAAATTCAAGAGCCTAGATTTCAATTTAGCCTAATTTCTTTTACATTACTTTCTTCTGCTCTGAACATACCCATTTTTGTTCACACCAAAAAGTGCAAAAGTGATCGCAGTTTTGGATTTTGAATTTTAAATCCTTGCAGCTAGGCTCGGGCTGGAGGAATGGTACAGCAGTTAAGGCACTTGCCTTGCAAAGAATCTGAGTTCAATTTCTCTGCACCACGTAAAGCTGGGCATGGTGGCGCACACCTGTAATCCCTGAGGCAAGCAAATTGGCCTGAGTCCAAGACCATCCCAGGCTACCCTAGTGAGTTCAGGATCAGCCTGGACTACAGAACAAGATCCTGTCTCAAAAAAAGAAAAATATTTTTTAAATAGGCTTAAATACATCTTTATTAATCAAAATAAGAAGTACTAAAATTAACACTTTTTCCCAAGGAGAAATAAGTTTATTTCTGTGGTATAAAACATCTGTGCTTTGAGATTGGATGAACTCCTGGAAAGCATTTTCTGCATCCTGCTATTTGTGGAAGCGTTTTTCTTCAAAAACTTGTTGAAACGCTTGAATAAGTGGTAGTCATACCACTACTACTGCAAACAAAAAGTTTACTGAAAGCAAGTTATGATCTTCTAAGGGCTATCCAATATCATTTCTGATTTTTAAAGACTGTTGAAAAAAATCTCTCAGTGTGATTATCATGCTCAAGGATACTAATTGATTTTATTTCCTTTATTTCACTTTGAATGTTCAGAAATTACTTATTTTGTGTAACAGCTTTATTCATATAATTTACATGTCATAATATTACCTACTTTAAGTGTACAATTAAATAACTAAGTAAAATTATAGATTTGTGTAGCTATTGCCAGATTCCAGTTTTGAATGTTTACATCACCCCCAAAACACCCAGTACTGTGTATTAAAAAGACTATTTTTCCTCCCATTTCGTGAATTGTGCTGCTATTTTTGTTGAAAATCAACATGAGCATAAAATTTTTTTGACTTTTAATTCTCCCTCATTCATCTGTGTGCCTATCTTTACACTAGTTACCGCAGTGTTAGGGCACTACACTTTATGATAAGTTTTGAAATCAGAAGATGTAAATCTTCAACTTCATTACTTTTACAAATTATTTGGGTAGGACTGGAGGAATAACACAGCCGTTAGAGCACTTACCTAACAAGCAAAAAGTTTTAAGTTCAATTCCCCAGCGCCGTATAATCTGGGTGTGGTGGTACATGCCCTTATCTCAGCACTCAGGAGGTAAAACAGGAGGATTGCTGTGAGTTCAGAGCCAGCCTGGGGTACATAGGGAGTTCAGGGCCAGCTTGGATTACAGAGTGAGACCCTTTCTCAAAAAATATTTTTGTTACGCTGAGTCCTTTGTATTTCTATAATATAAGGTTTAGTATCTCTTTTGATTTCTACAAAAAATGTCTAATGATCTAATAACCTATAGATGATATTGGTGAACTCATTTATTGTATATGGTAAGGCTCTGAGTGTTAGTGTGTGTGTGTGTGTTTCTTAGAATTCATTTATGTGCAAGACTATGTTGACTGTGTCCAAAAAGAGGGTAACTTTTCGAATTACAAATTACTCTCCTTTTTCAAATTATCAAATTAATTTCTTCTTTTGCTTTCTTTCTGTGTTTTTTTTTTCTTCTCTTTCTTCTGACCCTTCTATCTTTTTTCTGTATCAATCTGTCTAGAACTCCCGGAGCAAAGTTGGATGCATGGCAAGAGTTGACAGCCTTCCCAGGAGGAAACTGCTCAGCCTTTCAGCAATAACTGTAATGTTAGCTGGAAGGATTGTTTGGTAGATGCAAATTCGCTTCTTAGTTTGCTGAGAGGTGTCATGTGTTTTTTTTTTTTTTTTTATCTTAAGTGCATTTTCAACTGCTTATTCTGGAATGTGGAGATTTTCATATAGTTCTTGTCCTTTATTTGATTAATAAGGTACATTACACTAACTGATTTTAATATACTCGGAGAATAAATTCCACATGACCATGGTTTATGGGCCTTTCTATGTTTTTGGATTAAGTGTGCTAATATTTCATTCAGGGTTTTGCTGTATTTTATGAAGACTATTGGTCAGTAGTGTTCTTTTTCTTGTGGTGTATTTTTCTGGCCTGTATATTAGGATTACACTGGCTTCCTAGAGTAAGTTGGGACAAGGTTCTGCCTTTTCTATTTTCAGGAAGATAATAAAAGATTAGCATCATTTTTTCTTTAAATATTAGATAGAGTTCACTAGTAAGGTTACCTGAGCCTGGGCTTTTGGTTGTGGTAAGTGTTTTTTTTTTTTTTTTTTTTTTTTTTTTTTTTTTTTT
>PVKB01001072.1:0-210996 GCA_004027205.1 Ctenodactylus gundi | reverse complement strand
CCTGGTACTTGCTAAGCAAGTACTCTAACTGTGCTGTTATTTCTCCAACCTCAGAAGATTTTTTAAAAAATAGACCCAATTTTTGGGAACAATTTTACATCTACAGAAAAATTGAGAATATAGTTAAAAAGTTCCCATATACTTTGCATCCAGTTTTCTCTACTATTAACATCTTACATTTATATGGTATATTCATTACAATTAATGGAACAATATCAGAACTTGATGATTGCCTGAGCCCATTGTTTCATCCAACTTCTTGGTTTTTACATGGCATCTTCTCTTTGTTCCAGGATCCCACATTATCTTTGGTTGCCTTGTCCTCTTAACTTCCTGTTTCACAGTTGCTCACACCTTCCTTGCTTAGATGACTGATAGTTTTGAAGCGCACTGGTCAGGTAGTGTATGGTGCTCCTCAATTAGAATTTCTCTGATTTGTGTGTGTGTGTGTGTGTGTGTGTGTGTGTGTGTGTGTGTGTGTGTGATTTAGACAGGGATTAAGGGGTTTAGGGAGAGGAGATTGCACGGGTCAGATGCCTTTTTCATCACATTCTGTTATGGTACACACTATTAAGAGTAGTTATTGCTGTTGATGTTAACCTTGGTCACCTGTTTTTAGGTCTGTCCACTGAAAAGGTACTCTGTCCCCGTCACCTGTATTGTATTCCTTGGAAGGATCCGTGGTACTTACACACAGGGAGTCAGGATGGGTGCTTCCTCTTTTGGAGGGTGGAGTTCTACGTGATTGTTAAATTCTTTTGCACAGAGATTTCTTTCTTATTTTTCTCACTATGTATTTATATTAATGTGTACTCATGGATGTTTGTGTTTTATTTTGTGGATCTCATTGTTTCAGATTTGACCATGTGGAGCTCTTTCAGTTGGCTCCTGTGTCCTTTTGACATACCTCTGTCATTTTTTTTTCTACAGCAATCCCTTACTTTCTGGCAGTACAAAATGTTCCAGATGTGCTATAGATATTTTCTGCTTCGGTCCCGGAATCAGCTATGTGTCTAAGGAGCACTGGTTCTGGATTTTTTCCCCCTAGGACAGTGGTATTAGACATCAGGGTCTGGGCCTTGGGTGTGTTTGTTGCATCATTAGTTTTCTTAGGACATAGAGCAAGGAATTATATGTATGCATACTATAAATGTATAAACAGATTTACACATAATTTTTATGTAACTATATGTGTTCATATAACCTAAACATGGGCTTATACTGATGACTTTAACTCTCCTCCATCACCACACTTTTTACTCTAGCCTTCCTCCTCTCTGTCTGCCATCTCTTTCAGCCATTCACCGCCAACTCTTAATGTCTGGTGTACATGGTTGGCAGCGGCAGAACCTTAGCCTGAGCTCTATGGGAAACAGTTGGATCAGTTAGAATGTGCCTGTGAATGCTGCTTCATGGCCATGAGTCTTAAAGACTTCAGTCACTTCCAAGTCACCGAGACCTGCAGCTTTTTCCCATACCGCCTCATACCGCCTTCGTGAGCTCACTTCCTAACATTTGTCATTCTGCTGATCGTTTTGTCACATATTGTATTCCATTCTGGGGTTCCTCCCATCCTCCTAAGTGGTATTTTGAAGATTTTTTTTATATATTAATGCTCACTGTTTGCGCTTAGTTCAATGCATTTTGACAAAGTGGGCATGGTGGCACACACCCAGAGCTCTGGGAGGCAGGAAGATCACAAGTTCTGGGCCAGCCTGGGCAACATAACGACTTAGCAAAATCTTGTCTTAAAATGAGCAATAAAAAAGGCCTGGGGATGTAGCTCAGTGCAAAGGTCTGGGATTTGATCCCTAGTACCACCACTAATAAAGGGTGCTGCTGGTTGAAAAACACGTAGTTACATAAATACAATTTCAGTATTATGTAAAATAGTTTTCCCTATTAAAAAAGAAAATCCCATGTGAATCACTGTAAATCTATAAATCACTACAAATCTCTGTTCTCTGACCGCTTGGCAGCCACTGATTTTTAAAAAGTCGTTGCTTTAAATTTTTATTTTTCCAGACTGGTCTCTCTCTCTCTCTCTCTCTCTCTCTCTCTCTGTCGACATGATCTTGTAGTCCAGCCTGATTGAACTCATGATGTTGCCCAAGCTGGCCTTGAATTCACAGCAATCTTCCCACTTCCGTCTCCTGAGTGCTGGGATTACGTGTAGCATGACCGTGTCCAACTATTATGTGGTTCTGGGGAATCAAACCCAGGGCCTGGTGCTATGTAGGTAAGCACTTTAACCACTGAGGTATGTCTCCAGTCCCCAGACTGGCATCTTTCCTTTAGAAATAGGCATTTTAAGATTTTCTATGTCATTTCCATTTTTCATTGCTTGATAGCTTATTTCGCTTTTAATGCTAAATAATATTCCATTAAATGGACACACAGCAGTTTGCTTCTGCATTCACCTGGTGAAGAACATCTGGCTATCAACGCTCACCTGCATGTTTTTGTGTGAATGTGTTTTCATATCAGTTTAGTAAATATTTACAAGTGAAATTGTTGAGTTTCTTATTAAGACTATGTTTAATTTTTATAAGAAACTACCAAAAAGTCTTTGAAGGTAGTTGTTCCACTTTATGTTTTTAGCAACAATAAATGATAATTCCTGTTGGCCCATATTCTCAGCAGCAGTCAGTCCAGTTTTAAAATGATTAGCTTGCCTAGTAAGTGTGCAATGGTATCTTGTTTTAATTTATGATTTCCTAACAACAGATGATGTTCAGTTTCTTTTTATTTTCTTATTTGCTATTGATGTATCTGCTTTGGTTAGATGTGTCTCTAGACTTCTTAAAAACTCCTTTAACAATTAGATTATTTTCTTATTACACAGTTATTAGAGTTCTTTGTGTGCGGCTCCCATGCAAATCTTTTATCAGATCCATTTTGCAAGTATTTTCTGTGTCTGTTGCTTGTCTTTAAACTTTCTTAAGTGTCTTTCAGAGAACAGAAAAAGTTTTACTTTAATAAGGTCTGATTTATCACTTGTTCTAACTTATGGGTCACATTTTTGGTGTTCTATCTAAAAAGTCATTGCCAAACCTAAGATCACTAGATTTTTTCCTGAGTTTTCTTCTAGAAGTTTCCTAGGTTTACATTTTGCCCTAAGGGCTGCAATTTATTTTAATGAGTTGCTATAGAAGGTATAAGTCTGCACCTATGTCTGTAGTTTTGCATATGCTTGTCCTTTTTTCAGCATTATCTGTGAAAAACCTGTCCCTTCTTCATTGAATCGCCACCAGTTGATTGTGGTTGTGTTGCTCTTTTTCTGGGGTCTCTGTTCTGTTCTGCTGATCCATCTGCCTCCTTCTTGGCCAGTGTCATGCTGTCTTCCCTACCGTGTGTTTATATAAGTGCTAAAATCAGGCCCGAGAATCTGCCAAATTGATTCCTCTTCCTGGCTATTCCATGTAAACTTTCCAATTACTTTGTGTCAGGATCTACAAAATAGCTTGCTGGGGGTTCTGATCGGAATTGCATTGAATCTGTAGGCCAACTAGAGAGAACTGATGACTTAGCAATATTGAGTGTTCCAGTCTGTGCACATAAAATATCTGTTTATTTTTACCCACGTTGGTTTCTTTTATCAGAATTCTGTAGTTTTCTGTATAGAGATGATACACGTATTCTGTTAGATTCATACTTACCATTACATTTCTGCTGGTGCTGTTGTAAATTACATTGTTTTAAAACTTCATATTCCAACTAGTTATTATTGTATAGGAAACTAATAGACTTCTCTATAAGAAGCCTGCAAATATGGTATATTTGCTTGTCAGTCTTAAGTGATTTGGGTGATTCTTGGTATATTCTACATAGGAAATCATTTCATCTGCGAACAAATATATTTTTATTTCTTGCTTCACAATCTGAATATTTTTTTATTTCCCTTTCTCCTCTTAATGTGTTAGTAAAGGCTTCTAGTACAATGCTGCTGGAGAGTGGTGAGAAAACATTTTTACCTTGTTCTTGAAGCACTTAGGGAAAAGTGTTTGATTTCTCATCATTCAATGTAATAGCTGTAGGATTTGTAGCTCTCTTTTGTTGAGGAAATTTCTATGCTCGTTTGCCAAGAATTTTGAGTGTTAGAATGATCAAATAATATGATATTTCTTAGCCAGCTTATGTGGTGAGTTACGTTGTTTGGTGTTTGAGTATTGAACCAGCCTTGCATGTCTGGAGGAAGTCTCACTTGGTTGACATTTATATATATGTATGTATATATATAATTTTCATAGATATATATGCCAAGAAATATGGTCTACATATCTTAGTAGACAAGAGTGAAGAGTTCTGTTAAAGTGATGTTACTTAGTTCTGTGAGTTCTTTCAGTATTAAATGCTAGACATCATTTGATGATCATTCATCAAATATCATTTTGAGTTATCTGTAAAAAATGACTACATTAGGAGTTTTTTTCATTGTATTAAAAGCAGTGGACTAGAAACTACTTGGGCTCTAAGAAGATAGTTGATTAGTCATTAGACTTATGGCATTTTCCCAAAAGGAACTCAACATTTCAGGTTAATCTTTGCCTAGCACACTGGAGAGGTTTCATGAACAATGCAGTATTTTGAGATTTAAGATGAAGTAAATATGTCTTTTGTAAAATGGGAAAAACGAATGTATTATAAAAGAGTTGGTGATAAGTGGGAACTTGTAAGATTTGTTACTCTGTTCATACTCAAGCTTAGGAAAGAACGGAGAGAGGTTTCTCTGAAACTTATTTCCTTCATAACTATCTGGGTCTTCCTTGGAAAGGTTTTGAGTACCTTGGAGTTGGTACCCTATTTTGAAGACCTTCCTATGGAAAAGGCAGGAAGATATCTGTGCTAGTCTGTTTCATGTTGCTATAATGGAAAACCTGAGTAACTCACTAAGAAAAAAAGATTTAATTTAGTTCACAGTTGTGGAGGTTCCTGTCTAAGATCAAGTTGATTCATTGCTTTGGGTCTCTGGTGATCATTCTGCATAATGCAAAGAACATACTCGGAGCTAAGGATCTCGTGTGGTGGTCATTGTCCTAAAGGCCCCACCACTTTCCAGTAGCCCACTCCAGGAAACAAGCCTTTAACACACTGAGAACCTCTGAGACACGTACCTAAACCATAGCGGCATCCTTAATAAGGTAACATTTGGTAAAGGCCCTGAAGAAAGTAGAGGTAAGATCAAATATTGATAATTCTTTGAGGAAGAGCATTCCAGGCATAAGGAATGTAGACCACAGGTCCTGAGGCAGGAGTGGGCTTGGAATGTTCTTGAAAGTCCAGGAGGCCAGGGTCGGTCGTGGTAAAGTGAACAGAAAGGAGGTGGTCTGAGAGGCAGCTGGTGGTATGTAAGTGTTCGGAATTTGGGAATGTGTTGTGGGTGAGATGACAAGAATGGCCTTCTCTTATAGGGTTTTGAGTCAGGACGTGGGTCATATGACCTGGCTTTTACTTTGAAAGATCCACTCTGGCTACTGTATTAAATATTACCTGGAAAATTTTGTGGGTACATTTGCTAACACTCTTTCTGGGTTCACAATCGAGATGGCAGTGTTAGCTGTGTAGTAATATGAAAATAATCTGACCCCTGCGGGACAGAGGCTTCTGTACTGGCCTGGGTATGTTTCCCTCAGTTTTGTGTGCCTCAGAGCTCATGTATTCATTTGAAAGGAAGTTGACTCCATTCTGAGATGCATTTGAATTGTAAGTGTTGGGGTTCAAGAAGTCAGATAAATAGAACCAGGTCCCAGGTGATGACCTGCAGAGACTGATCATAGCATAGAGCCACTTCCCAAGAGATGGACTCTGGAAGTCAGATCTGAGTGCGGAATTGCAGTGGGGAGTGTTTTTGCAAATAAAAGCATGAGAAGCTGGACTGGGAAGTGGGGGATGTTGGACCCTGCAGAGCCCTAGGCCGTCACAAAGGAGGATGGCCTTCAGAAGTGTCTCACTGAGGCCTGAAGTCTGAGGCTCAGTGGTTGTGGGAAGGGATGTGAACCTGGGCCAGTAATCGTTCCTGATGAGAGATCTAGCTATGAGCCATCAGCTGCCAGGACTGTAGGGAACCTGGGGAATAAGTGCTTCAGCTTTGAAGGGGTAGCTTGGTGGCACACCTGAGGACCCAGCACAGAGGAGACTGACCAGAAGAGCATCAGCAGCACCCGAACACAGACAGCACCACTCTGAAGCTAAAGAAACTGAGGCCTAGAGACATCTTCTCATGTGCTAATTAAGCACAACACTTGCACCTTATTTTCAAAAGTAAAAATGTTTGAAACCCATTCCTAATTCTGGAATGTATTGCTATATTTCAAACAAGAGTTTGCCATCACTATTTGTGCAGCCTACTTATTTTTTTCACTTTTTAGAAACAGCTCCTTACTAGAGAGCAATGTAAGGACCTCAGGTGGGCACTCACTTCACCTCTCCCTCGTTTGGGGCACATCCTGTTTTCTTCGCTGATCCATGTATTGCCCCTTACAATGAAAATTCACTCTATGCCTACAGTAATGACAGGAATCGATTCATAACACTGAAATAATTTCATCCAAAATGAAGTATACTGCTTGGACAATGTAGTTTGCTTTGCTTGGGTGGTTCTGTCTTCCTGAGTTCATTGTGAAAGAAATGTCTTTAAATACCAGAAATAATGTTCCATTATTTATACATTTTTTTTTCCCAGAAAAGCAATGGCGCAGGACCGAAACACCCAGATTTTGTAATGTGTGGTCCAGATTCAAACCCACAGTATGACAACTTGCCAAGTTAGAGTTAGATAGCAGAGATGAGTTCTCGCATTCTCTTGTACGGTAGGGCAATGGCAATGATATACTGTATATTTCAAAGAATCTACAAGAAGTGGTTTTGAATGATTCTGCCACAAAGAAATGATAAATGCTTCAGAAGATAGATGTGCACACTCTGATTTAAATGTTACACTATGTGTACA
Source organism: Ctenodactylus gundi (assembly GCA_004027205.1). NCBI lineage: Eukaryota > Metazoa > Chordata > Mammalia > Rodentia > Ctenodactylidae > Ctenodactylus > Ctenodactylus gundi. The sequence continues at coordinate 204,047 of PVKB01001072.1, read as the reverse complement.
TGTATCAAAGCATCACACGGTATCTCATATGTATGAACAATTTTATGTCCATTAAATGAAAATATGAATACATGAGTGAAAAGAAGACATTTGGAAGCAACTTGGGAAAACTGAATACATTAAGTTATGGTTTGGATCTTGAATGTCACCAAAGCCTCACGCATTTGGATGTTGAGAAATGCCTATGGAAGCACGTGATGTTAAGAGGTGGGGCCTGGTCAGGAGGGGTGGAACCTTGGGACCTGGGACAGGACCTGGAAGGATATATGCTAGCTCTACCCTACTTCCTGTACTTGGCTTCCTGTCTGCTGTGCTATGAGCAACTCTTTCTCTGGTTACGCCTCTGCCGTGTACTTCTGCTGTTGCTGGCTACCTGTGGCGGGATTGATACCTTCTGAAAGTGTGAGCTGAATTAACTTTTCCTCCCTTAAGACATGGGTGCTGTGTATTCTGCCCAAGCAACATAAAAGTAACTAGAACAATGAAGAAATAATATTAATTATTACTTTTCTTAGGAGTGATAATAATCTTGATATATTAGGAATAATACTGAAACATTTATGAGTGAAATGATATGAGGTCTGAGTTTACTTAAAATATCCCAGAAATTAGAGGGGATAGATACAAAGACGGCAAGATATTGATAAAGCTGACGTTTGGCACATACAAGGGAGTTAATTTTAACTACTTTCTTGACTTTTGTGTGTATTTGACAATTTCCATAATAAAAAGTTTTTGAAGACTTGGTTTATTTTTTTAATGCCTGATTTTGAAATTTTAATTCTCCCTAAAAGAAACGAAGAGAATGGTTTTCTAGCTCAGTATGGGACTTCTGGCAGAACAACTGTCTCGGGTTAGGGAAATATGTGTGCAGATGCCCAGCTGACCCCATCTGGGTGTGATCACCCCTGGGGTCTCACTGTGGTGGTCACAGGTGCGGCTGACTCACAGGCCTGGGTCCCAGCCCTGGGCCAGCCTGCTCTCAGCCTGTGGCGTCTCACCCGCCACTCTCTCAGTCACATTTATAAAGTGGGACTTGTTTGAGGATTGGAAATAACATATAGACAGGATCTCATGGATATTTAACGTTCAACACAGTTGTGATCTTTATTGATAATAGGCTGTCATGGGAAATAGTCTTGCTTTATCTCCTGACTGTGGGAGACAAATTTTCCCTGGAAAGGTTGAGTCCTAGTGTCTAAATGTTCTTGTGGCCTCACGTCACCTGATGATGAAGCATGGGCGGGGTTAGATCCTGCCGGGCGGTTTCAAGATCTTATGCATACAGAAGATAAAAGGTTTTTTTGGGGTGACAATATGTTGGGGCTCTGCAGTAAGACATCAGCCCACCCAGGGGAGGGAGGCATCAGTACTTAAGCTGGGTGTGGAGGCTGGAACTGAAAAAGTTAGAGGGCTGGTGGTGGGCTCCGAGGCCTCGAGAGCTAGTCCTGTCTCCCAGCGAGGTAGGCCCTAGAGCAGGCTGAAACACATTGCAAACTAGACCATTAGCAGCACTTCCAGGCCGTATCAACATTAACGGTCACCTGGGCCTTCTATCCCTTAATCATTTTGTACAACTTTATTTAGGGGTTTGTTTAGGATTTGGTTAAGAATTTTAAATAAATGTTTATTTTAAACATGAGAGTTTGGGCAGGACTCTTTTATTTGTTGTTCTTTGACGTTTCCTGTTCTAAGGCCACAGGATCAACTAGAAATCACCCAAGGATCCCATCCTTGGCCAGGGCTCTATTTCTAAAATGGGAAAAATCTGTTTCTTAGTGCAAAGGGGCATCTATTAATGGCATAATAATCATATCGATAGCACATGCATTAATATTTTTCAACAGTATTTATGTTGAAACTTTTTGCTTATATAAAGAACAGTATGGACTGGGGCTGTCGTTCCGTGGTGTACACCTGCCTAGCGTGGACGAAGTCCTGAGTTCCATCCCCGGCAAAGCAAAACAAGCAAGCGAGAGTCTGAAAACCCACCAGTTCTTTCGGATGATGTATCATTATTAGTGTGCTCTATAGCTACTTTTTAACTTTTAAAATGCCTATTTTATCATTTCATTGATGTAGTCGGAGGACGTCACTAAGCTGGAGGAGTGGGCAAGGGTATCACTTGGGGAGAGGAGGCCACAGAGAGGACCTCATTCCACCCAGGGTTCTAGTCCTTAATTAGGCCCATGATTTTCTGTAGGCAGCTTATAATCTAACCATCGATCTTGAAGTCACGCCTGGCTAATTTCCCAGCTGACAACTGCCACCTGCTGCTCTCCCCGTGGGAATTTCCCAAGGAGAGCGGAGCCAGCGCCGCCGACACAGCCAGCCTCTGGCACCACGATTCACCCACCTTGATCACACTTGAAGGAAATCAAAAGTCACACCTTCGCAGGGGAGGGTGAGGGCCTCTCGCTGGCGCTGAGGCTGCTGCCCACGCAGCTCTCGTTCCTTCAGACTCACACATCAGGCCGAGTTTCAAGAGAGGTAATACGGACGGCAGCTAGAGGAAGAGTCTGGAGGACGAAACCTTTGCTGTGGGCCATGGGCGTGATAGACCTTTGGTCTCTGAATACCTTACTTCTTCGCGACAGAGAACAAAACACGTGCTTCTCTCGGGGCGGGAAGCCCACGTATTTTCTCCGCGGGGCTCTGAGGTCAGAGTTGTCAGCAGGTAGCCTCCGGTGAGCTGGCTGCTGGGACGAGCTCCAGCGCATTGAGCCTATGGTGCCAGGCACCACGCTGAGTAGCACAGTGGGTGGACACGGAGTTCCCTCCCGGGAGCACAGGGGGTTTGTTGAGCGAAGTTCTCCGGAGGTTTATAATCCGCTGGGGTGGCAGCCACTGGACAACCTCGAGTACTGAATGATACTAAGGGACAAAGCGCAGTGCGGAGGGAAGCCAGGCTGCGTTAGGAGTCTGTCACCAACATGACTCAGTCAGTCTTCACAATAGCTCTGGAAAGGAAGTGCCGCGGCCTGTCATTTTTCAGGTAACATAACTGAACCTGAGAGAGTTTATTTACTGCAGGGAAGGCCGAGCTGTGGCTGAAGATCCCTCCAGGGCCCGGGACACGAAGAGTCCTCCTCCGCTTCAGGCTCCGATCAGAAACGAGACCATTCGCCTTTGTTGCAAGGGCCCATCTTCTCTCAGTTTAAGTGTGAGCACTGTGTTGTAGTAGAAGATCAAGAGTTCTTACATCTATGGAGAGGCTGCAGGGCACCGGAAAACTTCTGAAACTAGGCGCACATTTCACTGCTTGCGTTTCCCAGGACGTGGTCCCTGGATCTCAGTACCCCCAAGGAACCCATGACACCACAGCTTAGGACCCCGCGCCAGCTCATGGGCCCAGAGCCCAGCTTCTTTGATCCCGGCTGACTCAGCTGGCAGCGGAGCATGCGTGGTGCAGCAAGCGCTTGGTGTTTAATGGTCTCCCACCCCGCCTCCCTTCCTTCCGTTTTTCCTTTCTCCTCCCGCCTCCCTTCCTTTCCTCTTTCTCCCTCCCTCTCTGCCTTCCTTCCTGTGCTGGGCATCAAAGCCAGGCCCTTGTTCACGTCAGGTCATCTCTCACCCAAAGTCATGCATTCACAGTTCAGATGGGGAGGCCTCCAATCATTCCATTATTTTAAAAATCCAGCCTTATCAGTATATAATTTGCATGCCATATACTTCACTCCTTACAGTGTATGATTCAATTGTTATTAGTATATTTACAGCCGTGCGTCCGTCACCACAATCAATTCTAGAGTATTTCCGTCACTCCCAAAGGAAACTGACTTGATATGGTGGCCTACTGCTGTCATCCCGGCACCACGGGAGGCTGAGGCAGTAGGATAGCGGTTTTGATCCCAGCCTGGTTGACAACAAAACCCTGTCTCATAATAAGAAATAAAAAAGGCAGGCCGGAGGAATGGCTCAGCGGTTAAAATGCTTGCTGAGCAAGCACTAAGTCAAGTGCTAAGACCCCAAGTTCGATTCCCCAGGTTCCCCAGCACCACATAAACTGGGTGTGGTGGCCCATGCCTGTAATCCCAGCACTGGGGAGGTTAAGGCAGGAGGATTGCTGTGAGTCCAAGGCCAGCCTGGACTTGATAGGGAGTTCAGGACCAGCCTGGACTACAGAGAGAGAGAGAGAGAGAGACCCTGTTTTTTTTTTTTTTTTTTTTTTTTTTTTTTTTAATGGTGCTGGGCATGTAGCTCAGCGCAAAGGTCCTGGGTTCAATCCCCAGTTCCTGGGGTGGGGTTTTGGTGGAAGAAGATTCAGTACTTATCGGCTTTCAGGCCTCATTCTCCCAGCTGCTATTTTCCCCGTCCTTCCACCTCTAGGAAACCAAGGACCTACTTTTTGTTACTAATAAGTCTTCCTCTTCTAACCTTTCTGTACATGTGGATTTATATAACATGTGACTTTTGTGACTGGTTTCTCTCCTGGTTTTCAAGTTTCACCATGCCACAGCACTTGCCAGTTCTTTTTCGTTGTTGGACAAGATGTCATTTTGGTGGATAAAGCACTCTCATCTGGTCACTTGGTGGGCATTGTTTCACTTTCTGCTTACTCTTGAGTCCTACTGCTCTGAACACGTGGATATAAACTTTTGTCTGTACTTGCCTTTATTTGTCTTGAGTACTTATCACATCGGACAGTAGCTGTGTGTAAGCTTTTAAGAAATAATCAGACTCTTTTCCAAAGAAATAGTAGCATTGTTCTGCATTCCACTAGTAATACCTACGAGGGCTCAAATTTGACTGTATCCTCACCCACACTCGCTATTTCTGATATTTTATTATATCCTTCCCAGTGTATATACAATGATATTTCAGGGTTTTGATCTCCATGTCCCTCATGGCTCATGATGTTGAGAATCTTCTTCTGTACTCACTGACCACGTGTATAGTTTCTTTAGAAACATGTGTATTTTCATTCTTTATCCATTTATTAATTGGGTATTTATATTTTTATTATTGAGTCATATTGTGGTTTAGATTTAAACATCTGCCCAAAGCCTTTTGCATTTGGACATTATGGATTATCTATGGAACTGTGCTCTGTTGGGGAATCGGGGCCTAGTCTGGAGGGGTAGATGGCAGGTGTGTAGATTGGACTTCAAGTGTATGGATTGGATTACAGGTGTGTGGTAGGGGTTTAAACCTGGAAGGTATGGAACATTGAGGCTGGACCCCAAAAGGGTGGATCACTGGGATGGGATCTGGAATGATATATGCTGCTTCCCGCCTTTCTTCTGTGACTTGGCTTGACTTGAGTTCCTATTTGCAATGTCACGAGGAGCTGCTTCTACCTCTGCCTCAGCTTCCACAGTTGCCAGCTGCCCGAGGGGACTGTGACCTTCTGAAACTGGGAGCTAAAATAAATCTTTCCTCCCCTGAGTTGTAGTTGTTGGGTGTTTAGTCACAGTGTTGAAAAAGTAACTAAGACAGTCATAAAAGATTTTGATGTATTCTGGTCACAAGTTTCTTGTCAGATATATGATTTGAAAATATTTTTCCTATTCTGTAAGTTTTGGTTTTCACTCTCTAATACTCTTTTAGGTACAAAAGTTGTTCATTTTGATAATGTTCAATTTCTCTGGTGTGTGTGTGTGTGTGTGTGTGTGTGTGTGTGTGTGTGTGTATGTATGTATGTGCGCGCATTTGGTTGTTTATGCTTTTGGTGTCTAAGCTGATAAACTATTGCCTAACCTAGACCCATAAAGATTTATGCCTTTTTTCCCCTAAGAGTTTATCATACTATAAGTATTGGACCTATTTTGTGGTAAATATTGTTAATGATGCAAGGAAGGAGTCTAAATTCCTTCTTTTGCATGGAGATACCTAGTTTTCCAAGCATAATTTGTTGAAAAGACAATTCTTTTCTTATTGAAATATCTTTGGCATTCATTATTCTTTTTCCTTGTGGCAAAATACTTGTAAAATTGTCCATATTCACCATTCATTGCTATTTTTATGCTATGGATAACACAAGAGCAAGATGCTAAAGAAATTGCAGAGAAATTTCTTGATGATTCTCAGAGAGTAATGACTTATGACAGCTCTACTGTGCTGTGTGTACCCCAAGCATTACCTCTTAATCTTCACAAAACTCTTGTCAGGCAGGTATAGTTAGTTCCATTTTAAAGATGAAGAAACTGACTTAGAAAAAGCTTATTGATAGTAAGAAGTGGGCCTACCTACTCCAGGGCTTGCATTAACCGTTATTGGCTCAGGCTATAAATAACAACAGCTAACTGTACCAGTTGTTATTAGAAGCACATTTATAACTTACTTTGCTCCTATAATAACTGGATGAGGGGTGTGGACTGCTCATATGCCCACATGCAGACATATAAACCAAGACTCAGAAGGTTTAAAAAGTAGCCCAACCAGTAAGTGGTAGAACCCGGAATGAATCCCAGCGTCCTGATTTTTAACTGCCACACTTTATGGTTCAAAGCTTGTTGCTGTAGTTTTCAAGTACCGCTTCATTTGGATATCCTTACAGTCTATTCATTTGTGATTTCCTCAAACACGTTGTTTTAATTTTGCCTGGGCTTCTTGACTCTGGAGTTGCTCTTTATAATAGTACTGGAGAAATTTCCAGGGGGTATTTTTGTCTTAATGAGATGAGCAGCTTTCATAATGCTGAGCTTCTGCTTTCTGAAAGTCGAGGAGTTACTAGTAATAACTAGGGCATCAATAGCTTGTAGAAACCCAATCAGCCCCACTGTGGGTTTCATTTAAGGCAAGATGAATGACTTTCACCCTTCAGGCCTGTGTTCATGGCCTCCCAGAGCATAATAAATGCTGCAGCTCAGAAAGATGACTGGTCCTGTGCTCCCAGTTTTTACGGTTTCTTTTGAATCATGAAATGTCAGAGCTCATTAATTCCACTTGTTCTTTCTGCAGATGAAAAACATTGAGCGCCCCAAAGGGTAGGAGACTTGCCCAGAACTTCTGATCCCAGTCCAGGCCATTTCCTGGTTCCTCCCGGCTCTTGGCATTGTGAGTATACTTGTTTTTGTTTTCTGGGACGTTATCTGTCCCGAAATGTCTGCTGTTCATGTCTTAATAGTGGAATGTAGGATGATATAATACTTTTTAGCTGTTTCATTGTGAATTTACTCCAGATACTTTTTGTTTAATCACAACAATATTTCTTAGGTTGCCAGGCAACATGATGATGGAGTTTCAGGCCGTATTGCCAACTGATGAAATTGAAAAGGCTCTCTCTTCACTTCCAGAATGAGCTTGTCACTCCATCTCTTTTCTTTTTCTGGATTTGCATTTACTTTGTGTTTGGGTCAAAGGATCAAATAGGCACAAAGTGGGAAAAGCTCACTTAAGAGGAGCCAGAATGAGTGGGTGGTGTGGGCATCAGCGTGTGTGTGATGTTGTTGTATTAGGTGAGGAGGTTGGTGCCTGGAGGTTTATATTAAAACTCCACATAGACCTGGCTACTTAGGTGGGAGACACCTTTAATGATAAGGAGAAAATTAAACAGTTTCAACCACAGGGTAATTCATGTAGGGAAAACATGGAAAGAAGGACCGTTATCAACTTCAGAGGGAAAGGAGAAGATGTGGTGCAGGTAAATTATGAGGCCTGAATGAAGAATAGGATTATACATGTCCCACATGGCATTTCAGTGCTGCTCTGACCTACTGGCTACGTTTGCCAGCTTTAGAAGTCCTCAGTGGAGAGGGTAGGATGGCAAATTCTGGGGGGCATTGAAGAAAAATAAGGAATGTGCTGGAACATCGAAAGGAACTGAATTACGATAGTCTGGCTGAGGTGGAATGTTCCTCGATGACTATCAGGGCCCTTGTGGCATTCCAGCCCCATGTGGCCACTGTGAGTATCATGTGCTGTGTTCCTTCCCATCACTCTGTGCCCTCTGCCTCCTTTAGGGTGTCTCTCCTGGGACATCATCCTGGTCACCTCTTTGCCCATTTACTTTTGCTGGTGTTGTGGTCCATGGGGTAGGCATTTCCTTAAAAAGAGGCCAAGATCCAAAGTTCCATACTACACAATCCTTCTTCCTTCCTTCCTTCCTTCCTTCCTTCCTTCCTTCCTTCCTTCCTTTCTTTTTTTGAGACTGGGTCTTGTTCTATAGCTGAGGCTGGCCTTGAACTCACAGAAACCCTCCTGCCTCAGTCTCCCAGGTGCTGGGATTACATTCATGTGCCACAATACCCAGCTTATATGGTGCTGGGGAATTGAACCCAGGGCCTTGTGCTTGCTGGCAATCGCTCTAAGTGTGGTGCTATTCCTCCAGCCCATACCATACAATCCTTAACTCACTGCTTTTGCGAAAGCCTTTCATCTCATTCTGCACCTCCCTGCCCTGCCTCTTGCCTTCCAACCCTCTGCCTTTCTTCTTTGGGTCCTAGCTCCTCTTTTATAAAATAAACCCCAGATGTTTGGCCCTATTAACAACTGCACTTCCCTCCCCACCCCCAAAATCCCTACTTCCTGCAATAGCATCCACACTGAGTTTCCTTAATAAACAACACTCTTCTGGAATTTCTCAAATCTGATTTCCTCTGCCTCACCTCTGCTAGGATATCACACTTGCCAAGGTTTCTAGTGATGCCTGACCACCAACAAAATCATGGCCACTCCTAATACTTGTCTTTCACTCGTTCATTCAGAAACACAGCACGGTTTCTTTTAATCTTTCATCACACCTGATCACTAGAGCTGGTTGTGCATGTGTCATGTTTGCACCTGAGACGAGGATGTCATCTCTGCCTGTAGCACACTTACATTCTACAGGAGAAACTGATGAACAGGCCCTTGGGTGTAGCTCTTGCCCCTGGGAAAGGCTTCCGGGGACTCACTATGTCTTGGCCAGTTGAGTCATCAATTTGCTGCTTAATACCTTTCTGTGCCTGATCTACACTTTGTCTTTTAATTCAAGATACTCTTAATCCTACTTTGGAGTGTGTATGTTCTGCACCATAGCACAACATACACTTTTAAATACCTGTTGTGTGCAGAACAGGGCTGCAAAAACATAAAAAGTGAACGAGTCTGAGAAAACAGCAAATAAGAGTTCAGAGGAAGGCGAGAATGCCGTCTTAAAGAGAGGGGTGGTGAAACAGAACGTGCAGTGAGAGGGAGTGAGAATCTGGTCTTTGAGGGCCTATGTTACCAGCAGGTATTTGTGCACACCCCTAGTCAGCATTCAGGGCTGCTCGTGCAGCTAGCATTTGCCAGATGATAGGGCTGGTTGTGTATGCCTGCTGCCTGTTCTGATTGGCTGTTGCTAGAGTGGATCTACATCCAGATAGCCAAAGCCTCAGCTCAGGTCCCTTCACTATCAAAACACTGTGAAGCCTTCAATGCATTCACATGGTCATATGGTTTTGTAAAAATGTATGCCACTAGATAACTATTGTTTATCAAGACATTGTCTATGTTGTAGTTTTCTTCTTCCTCTTCTTACTTATTATATTTTTGGTATTGCATATCCAACCCAAGGCCTTTATATTGAGCTACAGCCCTGCCCATTTTATTTTATTTTTGAGGCAGAGTCTCCCTAAGTGGCTAAGTTGCCCATGCTGGGGGTGAATTTGGCATCCTTATCCCTTATCCTCGCAGAGTGCTACTGGGCCTGGCACCCAGCCAGTTTTTTAGTTTTGATTTTGAAACTGGATCACCACGTTACCCGGGATGGGAATAAACTTCTGATCCTTCTGCCTTAGCCTCCCAGGGTGCTGGGACTACAGGTCTGTGCCCCTAGGCCCGCCTCTTCTGTGATTGCTTTCTCTGCTACACTCTATCCTTGAATTGATGGCTGCAAGCATCTTGGGGATTAGACTAGGGGAAGTAGACTTAGGCAGCATTTAGTTTGGGTTAGAGGGATATGTTTATGAGGTTGCTGGTCACTTCTGTGTACAAATATTTCCAGCCACTCTTGTGTAGGAGTGATTTCCAGGAACACTTCCAGTGCCCCTCGTGCTGACTCAACTAGTGTCATTATTGAGCTGATGTGGACAGTCACCAGAGCCTGGCACCGGAAGCATGTGGGTAATAGGGGGCAAGCCTGGCACCGGAAGCATGTGGGTAATAGGGGGCAATCAAGGTTTAAGACGAAGAAGACAAAAGCTACTTCGTGATAGATTCTTCCCGCCATCCGATAAATGACATTTTTGAACTGAATTCCTATCAATGCTTTGTCAAAATAGAAGTTCTTTTCCATCCAGCATATATTTTCTAAGGCAGCTTATAAAATTGTAAATGCACTAGATAAAGAAATTATTTTAACTGATTGTGAGTGTGATACTGGCACTTAAGAAGCTGAAGTATTATTTGAATTTGGGAGTTTGAAATCAGACTTGAAATACAGTGAAACCCATATAAAAATCACACATATTCCTGGAAAATCCATAGAAATACCCAGATATTAAGTGAATTATAGCAAAAATTTCAAATCTTAAGAAAAGCAGCAGTATTTAGGAAGATAAAAATAGAAAAAAGATGAATACATGCTTAACTTTCTGACAGCTGTGTTAACGAGGAGGTGTGATTCCAGTAGGAAAGCCCCTCCTATGGGCCCCCGATTGAGGGGACCAATTGTATCTTCTTCTTTTTTTTTGACACAGGGTCTCGCTCTGTAGCCCAGGCTGGTCCTGAACTCATTGGTGTAGTCCAGGCTGGCCTTGAACTCAGGACAGTCCACCTGCCTCAGCCTCTTGAGTGCTGGAACTACAGGTATACACCACTAAGCCCAAATTTATGTGGTGCTGGGGAATCAAACTTAGGGCCTTGTGCTTGCAAGGCAAGTGCTTTAACTGCTGTGCCATTCCTGCAGTCCATGTATTCTCTTCTTTGCTGCCCTTGAAGGGTAAAAATCCATAGGGAGTGAAGGGGCACTTGCCTTTCAGTAGTGTTGACTACTGAAATCTCTTTGACAAAAGCCTCCACTTTGCCCCACGTAGGAGAGAGATACCTGGAAGGCACATTTAGGAAAGAAATTCTTAAGTCATCTTGGAAAGGGAGGATGGCAAACCAGATCTTATAGCTAATATACCACAGGAGGCCAGACAGTACAAAGCGAGCACAACTTGGTGACATGTAAAAAATAGCTACTGCTTGGCCCACCCAACAGAAATAAGGGATACCATGTACTTCAAAAACATAGGGTTGAGGGGAAATTGGCTGGTGAGCAAGGTCTTTAGGGAGAATGATGTCGTTGTGATGGGTAGATGCTGGCTGGCAAGGCCTCGATAGTGACAGCCCTGGTTTCTGCCTTCCAGAGCCGACAGGAAGGTGCCGTGGTGACCCTTGTATCCTGCCTGCCTGCTTAGCTGCGGTTGCAGCCAGGCTATGAACTGAAATGAAAATATCCTTCTAAGGATATGTCAGGTTCAAAATCCAGTTGGCTTGTGGGAGGAAGAAGCTATTATCTGATGACAGATAGTGGTAGCCAGTGTCTGACTATTACTCATAGAGTCAACATATGCTGGGAATTCCGGGGAGGCGCATTCCAGAAAACCTGCCTCCTGGTCCTTGACTTCTGCTTTAGGAAAACAATAGGGTGGCAGGAGCAGAGAGAGAGAGGAGAGAGAGGGAGAGAGAAAGAGAGAGAGAGAGAGAGAGAGAGAGAGAGAGAGAGAATGAGAGAATGTGTTTGTGCAGCTGAACACTTCTAGTCGTGGTGTGACTGCAGCACTGAGGCCACACTAGTATTCCTGGAAAGCTTGGGAATTCCTTAGTATGATGATTGTCTTTATTCAACACACTTCACAAATGTCTACGGTGATTTACTCTATGCCAGCCTTTTGTGCTAAGAATGAGAGCATAAAGACACAAAAGATAGAATTCCCCCCCTCAGAGTTTTGCAAATTCTCACAATTCTCAAATTCTCAAATGTCTTGAGAAAGAATGACCTAGAGGAACTTGCAGTTACACTTTGTCTGGAAGTTGGGGTTGGCTGAGTTACATTGAATGAATTTCAGACTGGAAGCAAAGATGGATGTTTGGAGGAAGTTAATTTTGGGTTCCAAGACCTTCTGTCTCATAACAAATCTGTTTCCATTTTACTCTGCTTTTCAGCACATCAAGGTCCTTGCCTTGCTGCTCCTGGGTGTCTGGATGAGCAGGAGTACTGAAAACATTCAGTGAAGGTCACTGCTCTCTGTTACTAATCCTGTAACTATCTCCTAAGTACAAAGCCCTCCAGTGGCCTCTTCCCAAATGGTGCATTGCTGCATGGGTGATGAGGAGGCTCATAGAGTAATGGCTCTTCATTTGGGGGCCAAAGCACCAGCTGTTGGGAACTTTGCCAAAGCCAGAGTGTACTTCGGTTAACCCGAGGATTAACACAGTGGTTCTGCTGTTAGCACATGCTCCTCCCTCAAGGAAGCCAAGTGGGCCAAAATAGTGAAATGTCTTCAGAGCTGTAATGTGAGTAAATTCAGAAATAAACAGCAGTGAAGTCAGCGCTTTATCTTCTTCCGAAGCTGGAAACATGAGTGCTATTCTGTGCTTTAAAGTTTAACAGCTTGCAGCAGCAGTGTAGAACATTCTTACATTACGAGGTACAGGCTGTTCCGTGTGGTGGTCAGCAAGACCGACTGACAGGACTCCATGTTTGGGGAAGAGAGAATGAGAACAAAGGACCAGAAGAGTCCATGGAGTTCCATAAAAAGTTATAGTTGACGGTACCAAGGTCTACCAGCTAGCTAGAGTGTTGTTCCTATAATCTTCGAAATTAAGTAGCCACTAGAAGTCAGAATGTCATTTAATGATATTATGGGCCAGTTCCCGAGAAACAACCAACTTAAGCACAAGACTGACCGACTAGCGAGTCTCAGGCCCAAGGACACTTCTTCGTTCTCACCTACTTTTAAACAGTTAATTGTAGTTATTTGTATTGTTAAAAGTTAGTGCTTAGCTGGGTGTAGTGTTTTGTGCCTGTAATCCCAGTGCTCTGGGAGGCTGAGGCAGCAAGATTACAAGTACAATCCCAGTCTGGGTGACTCAACTACTTCATGAGACCCTTTCTCCAGGTAAAACATTTTTTTTTTTAAAGGGCAGAGGAAATAGCTCAGGACACAGGTCCTGAGTTCAGTCTCCAGCCCTGCAAAACAAACAAACAAACAAAAGCCATTAATAGTTATGTGTTTCAGAAAAGTAATGATAATGATAGATGTTTCTTGAGCATGTTTAAATTCACTGTTACACTCGACAGACTCACGGACCTGTCAACATTCCTTTCATCTGAGCGCTGGACATCCTCTTTCTGACCTGGGACAGGACTTGGAGTGGAGAAGGTGTTGGACATTTGCAACTGCTGGTGCTCAAAGGTGACAACCAGGCTTTCTATTCTGTGCCAATCTGACCTTCACTACTTTGCTGGAGTTCAGCTTCTCAGCTGCACTTTATAGAAGGGGTGATGGCGCCAACGAGAGGAGAGGCAACTAGTTCATGTCTACGTGGTGCATAAATTGTCAAAATGGGAAAGGGACTCATGTATTTCTGGCTCTAAGGCTAAGCTCTACTTGTTCTACTATACTGACTTTATGATGATTATGAACCTTGATGGCCCTTCCCTTCTGTCCTCACCACATACATGTCCAAACATATAGGTAAACCAGGTGCTGCCATAGGAGTCCACAGTGAGGGAGGGATGAGAAAAAATCAAGTGCCTGGAATCAGCTTGGCTCAATGAGGATGGGGATGAGCCTCTGGAGGCAAGCCCCCACATGAGGAGGAGACCGTCCACAGAGATCGCCTGTGTGCAAGGGGGCAGTGGGTGGGCAGGTCTTCAGGGGAGAAGGGATTGGCCGCTATTGGGATATTGCTACTGATCAGGACGCTTCTAGCATTCACGATCATGGTGGCTTTAGTCCTCCACTTTCTAAGGCAGGTGTACCTATGTTGTCTCACCTTTTTCTTTGTGCTAGAAACCTGTGAGGCAGGGATTGGCTTATGTTACAGTTGAAGCAATTGAGGTTCCAAGGGCTCACTTGAGTCACCAAGAATTAGTTTGCTATGTGGATTTGGATTTGAGGTACCTTGACTGAATTTGCTCCACAGAACATGGGCCACTTCTCTGATGTCACGGGAGTCCCCTGATGACAAACACATTTCTGAAACACTGGCTCTCAGAGAATTATGTTGAAGAATAGTCTTGAAATTGAATGGCTGAAAAGTTTGGCCATAGAATGCTACAAATGTGTAATTTGTTTTTATCAGTGAATGTAGAGATTAAGGGGTTTAGGGTTGTGTGTGTGTGTGTGTGTGTGTGTGTGTGTGTGTGTGTGTGTGTGAGACTCCACTTGTTTTATTAAAATCTATTTAGAATTTTTTTTTTTTTTTTGAGACAGGGTTTCGCTCTGTAGCCCAGGCTGGTTCTGAACTCATTATGGAGCTCAGGCTGGCCTTGGACTCATGGCAATCCTCCTGCCTCAACCTCCCTGGAATTACAGGCATGCACCACCATGCCTGATTTATGTGGTGCTGGGGAATCTAACTTGGGTACTTAATGCTTGACTTAGCACTTGCTAGGCAAGCACTTCAACTGCTGAGCCATTCCTCCAGTCCCTATTTAGAAATTTTTAAAAAGCACCTATACACCCATTATTTTTCTTACTTTTCCCACTATGAAAATAGAAATTTATCATTCCTAATTTTAATACATGACATTGCAATTACATAAAATTGAAATAATATATACCAATATAAAGAAGAAAGCAAAAAGAATAATGAGGTAATAACCATTGACCCCCTAAAAATAACTTCTATTGTGCGTTTATTCTTTATACATATACTTTGCACATTCTAATTAAAGAAATCTAAGGTAACAATCAACTATAAAGAGAAAAAATCACCCAAATTTTTCTTTTATAGTGTGGAATTTTTTCTCCCCCCTATATATAAATATATATATGTCATATATATGATAAATATGATATATACAACATATATTGTATATATACTATATATTATATATAGTATATATATTGTTTTGTATATATATACAATATATAGTATATATGTATATATATACATATACATGTATATATACAATATACATGTTGTATATATTATGTATATACAATATACATATTGTATATATTATGTATATAAAATATATGTAAATATGACATATATACAATGGTTATGTTGAGCTTGAGAATTTCGCATGCTTGTATATCACGACAACATTGTAATCCTTTCTCCCCACTTTATTGACCCTCCTATTCCTTCCCTCATCCCCCTGGCTCCCACTGTCACACCCATTTGGTTCTATGAAATGCCCGTATTCTGAGTTTCTCATATTAGAGAAACCATACAATATTTTAAGTTTTGAGTTTGACTCACTTCACAAAGCATGATGGTCTCAAGTTGCCTCCATTTGCCTACGGAAGTCTCAAGCTTATCTGTCTTCATAGAAGAGTTGTACATTGGGTTTACTTAATGTGGGACACTCCTGGGTTGTATGCCCAAATCACAGATAAAGAAAATGGGCACATCTGGGACCAGCCAGGATTCTGATGGGCAAGGAGGTGAAGGGTTGTATGACATGGGAAAGCATCTGCTGCAGATGCTAAGGGGGTGCTTGCTCTGCTCAGGTCAATACGTTTATCTTGAACTCTTTGTGCTATGCACGAGGATCACAGAA
This sequence comes from Ctenodactylus gundi, assembly GCA_004027205.1. Taxonomy (NCBI): domain Eukaryota; kingdom Metazoa; phylum Chordata; class Mammalia; order Rodentia; family Ctenodactylidae; genus Ctenodactylus; species Ctenodactylus gundi. Next base: position 188,416 of record PVKB01001072.1, on the reverse strand, counting down.
AAGGAAAGGCACGTTCTGCACACACACTGCTCCTGGGTCAGTGGTGGCAGAAAACTTCCAGGTGATGTGGTGTGTGGTAGAGGCAGATCTGAGCACGGTGGAATAGGGCTGAAGGCAGGGCAGGTGTGGTATTCCAGATCCTAGCAAAGGAGCAAACACCTTAACTGAGTCGCGAAGGAGCTAACCTAGTATAGAAAGGAGAAGCCATTGCAGGCAGAGGGAGCAGTGTGTGCAGAATGGCATAGTGGGAGGAATACATGCTATCTGTCGTCAGTGTATGTATGAGCATGTGCACACATGTTTATGTTTGCGAATCCTTGAGAAGAGGGACTATCAAGAAAGGATGCTGAAGAGGTGGGCAGGAGATGGGCCAGGAGAGTCTCAAATGTGTCCTGGAAACATTCTCATGGAAGATGGGCCTTGAAAAAGGTCAGGAGGACAGCAGGAGCTGGTCAGAATGAATGTGAGGGCAGACTGGGATAGATCAGAAGCTAGGATCATAGCCTGCATGGTAAGCCATGGCAGAGCAGAGCGTCGGGAATGGAGAGCTGGGTGCAGGAGACAGCAAAAGCTCCAGACAAAGAGCAGCCGAGGAGAAAAGGAATGAGCTGACCCTCGAGCTGGAACAGTGGCACTCACTGTCCAGTGCTTCCAGGGAGACTGACTAATCCCTAGAGTTTTCTATCAGGTGAGCAGAAGCAGTGGAAAGTTTATTGTATTTATTTGAAAAGAGGAAAAAGTAAATGTAAAACAAATGTCCAGGCATGGTGACACTTGCCTATAACCCCAGTGTTCAGGAGGCTGAGGTAGGAAGGTCATGAATACAAGGCTAGTTTGGGCAACTTAGCAAAACCTTGTTTTAACAAACAAACAAACAACTCAACAAAGCAACCAACCAACCAACCAAGCCTAGTGGTACACACCTTTAATCCCAGCACTCTGGGAGACTAGTGCAGGGTGATCTAAATTTGAGCCCAGCCTGGGCAACTTAACAACTTAGCAATACCCTCAAAATACAAAATATAAAATAAAGAAGGCTGGAGTTGTAGCTCAGTGTGAAGGCCCTACATTCAATTTCCCATCCCCAAACCAAACAAATAAACAATAAAAAACCACAAACAAAAACAAAAACAAAAATTAGAATCTTTAAAAGTGTGGGAAAAATTTTTGTAAAATTGGCCTGGTTTTCTCCAGGGACCTGACTTGGAGGTCCTAGAAAAGAAGAAAGCTGTAGAAAGAAGCTAGAGGTCAGTGTAAAAGACATTGAGATGCATTGCTCAGAGAATGATTATTCCCTCAGCAACCAGGATTGGGACAGGGACAGCTTTTCGCTGAGCCCCTCTATGGGATTTGCCTTAGCCAAGGTCATGTCTACTTCCCGGGCAGTCCAAGCTAATGACTAGTCAGTGTGGGTACAGAATCACTGCTTCCTTCACTTGATCTGGGATACTTCCAGCTTCCCTAAAGGTCAGTTGAGGCCTGGGTTCTGACGGCATTGAAGTCCAACCTCTCCCAGCATCCAGTTCTACTTTGTCTGCCCCCCAGGACTGCATCCACACAACTCTCTTTGGAGAACTTCCTAGATCGGAGTCGGTATCTGACATTGCTTCCTAAGAACCCTTCCATTCTACTAAAGAGAAGCCACGTGGACTCTCTGAGAGGGGCAGCCACAGTAGAGTCTTATTACTAGGTAGATGGATCTATTTTAAACATATGTCTTATCACTGGAGTGAATGAAGGGATTTTCTGGGACTTGGGGTTCTGGAAATTGTCTGGTCAAGTCCTCAGAGAATGAACTTTGAGGTCAAATGGATCTGAATTTGAGTCCTTGCATTATTTTTTTAAAAATCAACTCTGGGATTTTGACAAAGCCAAAACTCCTGCCTGTCCCTCATTTGCTAAACAAGAATGATGGAGCTATTTCCATTGGAGTCACACTTATCTTTCCATAAGGATGTTGTGGACAGGTAAAATGGCTGTCCTTGCTGTAGTTCCCAGTCCTGGTGCATAGTAAGGTCCTCAGTAAGCGCTGAAGGAATGCCTAGTAAACAACGTCAACAATAGACAGCATTCGGGGTAGTACTGGCAATAATTCAGGTTTCATAATTTAGAAAAGAAAATGTAAAGAATGAGAAGCATGTATCGTGATGGAATGGAAGGGTTAGTGCTGCCAAGATCTCATCAAGTAGACAGACTGATCCAAACCACACAGAGCCACTTCCTGCAAGCTAGCTTAGCAAGTTAAGTCAATTAAGAACGTCTTACAGTATCTGCTACAAGTAACTTGCTGCCAGGAGGGACCTAACACCATGGCAACTTTCTTTAGAACCTGAGTCACAACACCATTGTCAGCTTAGTTAAGGAATTTGTTTTATAGTTAAGAATTTTATTAAATAGATTAAGTGTATATAACACAAAATGCACCATAACATAGAATGGGTCCTTAAAACTAGAAAAAACAATCCTAGTGTTTAGGGAACCAGTAGAGACCAAGAATAGTCAAAGCAATCCTAAGCAAAAGACAAAAGTGGGAGGCATCACCATCCCAGACATCAAGGTATACTACAAAGCAACAGTGGTTGAAAGCACATGGTATTGGCATGAAATATGATATGTAAACCAGCGGAACAGAACTGAAGATACAGAGACAACTCTGAGTATCCTTAGCCATCAGATCCTTGACAAAGGGGCCAAAAACATACACTGGAAAGAAAAAGTGGTGCTGGGAAAAATCAATATAAACTAGAGAGATGGTAGGAGACAGGGAGATGGTTTTTATAGAGGGGAAGAGGGGATGAGAGGAGAAGAGAGTGTAGGAAGAAGGGAAGGGAAGAAACAATGACGAAGATACAATATGCATGTGTACCAATTTCTCAACTTGAGTGTACTTAATATGGATTATTGATATATGTTAATAAAAATAATTTTGGGAAAAAGGATGGGCGCTCAAAAATATTTATTGAATGAAATGTGCTACATATGGTAAAACTTAGTAAGAATGAGGTATTTAAACACACAGGTAATAGGATATCAGAGTTAGCTAGATGAGAAAACAAAATTAACCAAGGACTGAAGTGCTTAATACAGAAACATTCTAGTCTAAAGGGGCTTGTGAAAGAGCAGACTAGTACAGTGGACCCTGCCCCTTTCTTGGTGCATAATAAGGCCCTCAGTAAGAGTTCTGGATGCACTTGAGTCTGGCTTGTTCTTGTCTGTGCTCATAGGGAAGCTGCCAAGAGATAATAGCAAGACTTAGCAGAAGGCAAACGCAGCAGAAGTTCCGTATTTGTCTTCAAAAGTTCTTTTGTCTTTTGAGTTCTTTTGGTTCATTTCATTGTCCTGTATATCTGTTGCTTCCAGTTGCGCATGCCCTGAGCTGGTATAAAGGGGTGAGAGCCTGTTGCGTGTTGGAGAACCCATCTCCCTTGGGATCAAAATCGTGCATGTGCAGAATCCCAAGTGCAGCGTGTAAAAGCTGGACCCAAGAGGACATTTGGTATTTTGGGTCATTTGGATGGGGATGGTTTCCCAAAACCTAGTTAAGACTCTCTACTCTTTTCATACCTGTGAAAGAGAAGAGAGACGACAGAGAACGAGCCTGTGAGAGTTGAGTGAGGATGAAAGGGTCCGAGTGCTCGTGGCTTTGTGAACAGTCTTATAACATCCGTCTAATTGCTCAAAGGCCTTTTTTGATTCTGAATAGTCAAGACTTCTGAAAAACTGCACTGTGATTAGTTAAAATTCAACTTAAAAGTAGAAATTGCATGTTACTGATTTCAGGCCAGCCAGAATAATACTTTTGAAAGGCAGCTGGTTAAAATTAAGAACCTAGACTCTGCTGGCAGGCTGTTTGGGTTCAAATTCTGGCTCTACCAATACTGGCTGTGTAATTTTGGGTGAGTTACATAATCTCTCTGTGTCTCAACTTTTCTACCCACAAACTGCAGATGGTGATAATAACACCTGTCTCTCACAGTTCTTAGGAGAATTAAGTGAACTGATACATGTAAAGCACTTGGACTAGTTTGTATCTGGCACATAAGAAGGTTTACATACACTTATACAGATTAAACAATACTAGTATCATGAATAAGAAATGTGGTCAATCGCTACTCTCCATCCTCAGGTAACTTCCACAGTCAGCAGGTCTGGCAAGTTTTCAGCTGCAGGTGAGGTCCAATATGGAAGTTTTCCCTAAGGTGTCTGGATTATTGCCCCATGGCTATATGGTTAACCCCAGCCCTTCCTCCACGCTGTGTCTCTGTGGAACTCCTAAATCTGGGAGATGGAGAAGTTTTCACATAATCTTTTCTTGCCACACCTGCCTTCTCTCTGTTCCAGCAACTGGTCCGGTTGCCCCCCCCCCCCCCCCATCTGGTTTTACTGGACGTCAGCCCCTATGGGGGAGTCTCATGTGGTATAAGTGGGGTGAGAGAAGATAACAAGACAGTTAATGGCGTGACCTGAATGGGCATTCTCAGAGACACATGTGGCATTGAAACTTCAGACCAAATTCTGGTTCAGAAGGTGCTGGGCTGCACTGGACCTAAAATATCTGCCAAAGTCTTCAATGCAGCGGTGTTCAGAAGTGAGGCCTAGAGAGCTGACTGGTTCACGGCAGTCATAACCTGAATGGATCAATTTGGTGGTAAGTTTATAGCTGAATGGGCCAGTAGGAGGCAGGTCTGGTTGGAGGAAGGTGGCTGGCGATGTGCCTTGAGGACGTTTGCCTCACCCCTGGTCCCTTGCTCTTTGTCTCTGGCTCTTTCTCTCCATCCCTGCTTCCTGGCTGGTCTTCAGGAAGGCTCTGCCCTTCCCAACCTTCTACCCTCATGCTTCCAAGATGCACTGGAACCAAGTGACTGTGGCCTGAAACTGTGAGCCAAGGTAAACTTTTTCTTTTTAAAGCTGTTTTCCCAGGTTACTTTGGCCCCAGTGACAAAAATGATTACTGCACAGGAAGCGTAAGATTGGGGGCTGGGGTTGGTTGCCACTCGCAAGGAGACACAAGGGGAACCACTTAACCGGCTTAACCCTTGAATGGGGATATTGATAATACTTATGTTTCTTTCCTCACCAAACCGGGGCTAGCTGCATACTTTGCAGACTCCAGGGAAAATGAAAATGTAGGCTTTCTGTTCCAAAATAACTAAGAATATTAAGACAGTGCTAGCTGAGCATTGACCATGTGTGAGAAGGCTTTAAGCATGGAGTCCTGTGTGACTCCATGAGTGTCGTGCCAGAGGGCTTGCAATAACTATCACATGCAAAGCCCTAAAATAAAGGGTCATACAATCTTCACTTGTGCAGTTTGTTGCTTAATCTAAAAAAGTTCTTTTCAAGAAGGTAATGTGACTGATACAGCTATGCAGAGGTGGTCCTGGCCTCTGAATCGGGCTGGTCTGTGCAGAGGACCCGTCCATGGGTTGGGCCAGTGCCTGTGCTGTCGAGATTGTGGGTAGTTTACAGTATCACCCCTGCACACAGCTTGCCAGGGTAGAAGTCAGGAGTTTCTCTCCCTCTATTTCCATTCTGGCCTTCACCACACTTCACTGAGGTAAGGCACCATGAGGGACTCCCACAGGGAGCTCTAAGATGTGGTGGTTCCTGGCCTGACTGCCACCTTCCCTTCAGGGTATCTGGGAAGGGGCTCCCAACCTTGTGCCATCTGGCTCTCATTCTTCTCCAGAGGAGGGAGAGTGGCTTTTACATCTTCACCATAAGAAGAGTCACTTGTACTCTATATCCGCTTCTCCTTCAGGCCCATTTAAATTCATCAAGTACAGTTATCCCTTGCTATCAATGGGGGACAAGGGTCCAGACCCTGCAGATACCAAAATCTGCAAGTACACAAGTTTCTATATAAAATAGTATAGTATTTGCATATAACCTATGTAAATCCTCCTGCATGTTTAAATTATCCTCAGATTACTTACACCTAATGCAATGCAAATGCTATATGGTCTACATTGTTTAGGAAATATTGACAAAGAATTAAAGTCTATCCATGTTCAATACACAGTTGGTTTCTCCTGAGTACTCTCCATCTGTGGGTGGTAGAATCCCCTGATATGGAATCCATGGGTGTGGACAGCAGATCCCTGTTTTACGTGGTCCATGTTGAACTCAGCCACCATCGTTTTTATTGTCTTCTGTCTCTATCAGTCTGGCTCCCGAGGGACTCTTTTTTGGGGAGGCAGGGTACTGGGGACCAGTTCTTCACTCTGAGCTACATTCCCAGCTCATGTTTTATGTTTGAGTTTTGAGACAGGATCTTGCTAAGTTTCCCAGGCTGGGCTCAAAATTGCAATTTTTCCTGTCTCAGCCTCCCAGAGAGTCATGAGGCTCACACTGCAGGAACTGTTTTTTAAATTTTCTGACCAGAGGGGCCCTAGATGTCTTCTTGCTTCTGGATCTTGTCTCCCTCCTTGTATCTCTTTCATAAGCCCTTAATTTTGAGGGTGTCTCAGGGCCTCATCTTACTTCTCTCTTCCTGTCTTCCCAATTATTCATACTGTGTCCCAGTCTGGAAATGTGTTCCTCAAGGCTGCAGAGCCTGTCACGTGCCCCTCCTAATGCATTTCCCTCTGGAAAAGCTTATTCCTGAATTCCTTCTGAGAAGTCCATCCATGTTAACCATCAATGTTTATCAGCTCATAAAGTGGTATGAAGCAAGGAAAGAGGAAGGAGGGGAGAAAGGAAAGCAGGAAGCTAAGATAACTACATTCTTCACCTCTGAAATAATGGAGGAAAAACACGAGTCTAATATTTCACAGCAGTTTCCTTCCTACAAATGACTAAGGTAGCCAGATGGAAGTCAGAATTTACTTTTTAAAGAACCACTATTATGCCAGTCCACAGAAGCCTTTTTACCATAAAGACTTGAAGTGCTACACTCATAAACCAGGTGAACAACCCCCAGCCCTCATCTGTAGTACAAATGGCTTACAAATTCTTGATTTTTTCAAGGTAAGTCAGTAGCAGCCCCATGGATGTTGTGGTCCTTTTTGACCTGTGCTTTCTGCTCAGGGCCTCACGTCCATGCGTTGTTACCTATAGCTAAGCAGGCGCTAGCTACCCTGGTTCATAGCACAAACTCCATGATACATGGATGGAATCTGTGTTTCTTTTAGGGTGCCATGACAGCTGGGAGGGGGTACCATCCTTAGGGTTCAGGAGAGTTTGCATAATTAAAGATGTTTCTACCATCTGGGAGGACACTTCTTAGAAACAAATATTCTCATAAAGAACGTACTTTTTGGGGGTAAACGCATCCTAATTAGGAAAATTTTCTCACAGGAGGTGAAGGTTGAACTTCAAATCCAGACCGTCCTGCTGCCCGTACCTCACAGGAAAGGCATCGGGACACTATCATGTTTTCATGCCCTGTAGAAAGCCCATTTCGTGAGCATTCACTGCAGCTGCAGACCTCAAGGACTTGACTGTTTTTATAATGATGACGAATGAAAGGAGAGTCTTTGAAGAAAAAAGTTCATTTTGATTTTTCAAGACAAGTCAGCGGCAGCCCCAGAGACTCTGCAATCCTGTGTGCCCTGTGCTCCCTGCTTGGGGCTTCGCATTCATGTGTTGTTTGCTGTAGTTAAAAAAATGCGTGGTCTCTAGAAAGCTAAGCAGATGCAAATGGATTTGAAATTGTCAGCTTGGAATAGTCTCCAGTGGCCAGGAGCCCCCGAGACCGAGACCGCTTTGATGGCCTTCACAGAGCCTCCATGTGCCTCCTTGGGAAAGCCAGCTGCCCGGCTCGCTTTTGCCATGCCTTCTATCTGGGAACCAGCTCTCTGTTGATGAGGCTGCAGAAGATGAAAGCAGAAACCATGTTAATTATTGCAAAGTGCTTTTTACTTTCAAAAGTGCTGCACCAGCGTTAATTAGTTATTCCTAGTTACAATGCTCTTGCGAGGTAGGTCAGAATTACTACCCCTTTGCCGCCTTGGAGGAAATGGAGACACAGAATTTAATGACCGCCCAGGGGACCTGGGGGAAGTTGGTCTCCTAAACAGTTTTCGACTTGGTGTGTCTGGCTTTGCCACACCTTATGCCACAACAGATATTCTAAGAGCTTTGTAGACAGGGACAGCTTCTGTCTACCGTTATCAGAAGAGATTGGATTTGCTGGAGGCTTCTGTGGTTGGAAACAAAGGGAGAAAACACATTGCTCCTTTTGCACTCCATACTAACACAAAGAAGCTTGCCTTTCCGGTCCCTCTCCCTCCCCCCCAAAAGGAAGCAAAGTTTGGAATGAAAGTAGCTTATGGCCATCAGGGTGAGGAAGAAGGAAAAGACCGAGTTCTACATGTTACTGCTCCTGGCATATAGCTTCTTGTGTGCATGAATCAAGAAGCAGAGATGCTGCAGGATAAGATTCAGTATTGGAAAAAGACCTATGTTGTAGGGTGGCTGGGAGGGGATACAGGCCTATATAGTTAGACAGCTCCTGACGTGCACTCTGGCTCTTCCACTCTCTGCCTCTGTTGTTCTTACTGGTGTCCTTAGTGTACATGCAAGAGCAGTCCCTGCTGGGGTTATCCTACAGCAGGAGGTGATTTGCTTCGTTGTGCTTGAACATGGGAGCCCGACATACAGGCCACATTTTCATTGCAGAAACTCATCCCTCTTTCCTTTCCTAACCACTCAGGGATAATTAAGGGCTCCCTTCCTGTGTCCCTCAGTCTTCCCCAGCCTGGCCGGTGATCAGCGTAGGTTGCTGTGTAGTCCTGCCTGCAGGCATTTTGGTCCCCAGAAGAAGCGGACGTTGCTTTGTTCGTCCTTGCTTCGGACCTGCTCAGAAGTGCGTTTGCCACAGTACCGAAGGAGGAGAAAAGCAGCGGAGAAATGGCGTGTGCTTTTCTGCCCTCGCATCTGCAAACTCTACCTTTCACAGTGCAGGCCTAGCAAATCTCCGTGCGGTTACACCACTGGAGAGAGGTTTTAGGGAAGCCAAAACTTGGATTAGGGGCGCCAGTCTCTAGGAAGTATGTGTGGCTTCACTGCTGATTTCATGTAGGTCACCTCGCTGGCCCTGAGGATAGTTCCAGTGTTTATTACAACACTAAGAAATTGGATACTGGACCGTTCTCTGGAGCTCCTCTGTTGATCTGGATAGCAGAGGGGTTAAGTGGCTTGCTCAGGGATGTGTAGAGCTAAGGGACAGATTTAGGGTAAGATGGCCAGTGACTTCCAGTGGGAGTCCATTGCTCAGCCCAGAGGAGGATCACTCAGAGCAGGTGGCCTTTGAAGCCCTTGGGACCATCTGTTGAGCAGAGCAGCAGCCCTACATCAGGGCATGTGAGCTACTGCTGGGACCGGAAGTAATACTTTCAGAATTTTAGCCCCAAAACCTCAGAAACTTTTTGGTGATGAAGTAAGTGTCAAGTATATTATTTTCAGAGGAGAGAGAGAGAGAGAGAAAAGAAGTATGAGCCTTTGTTACCAAGATGACAGGAGATACTCAGTAATATCACAGGAAGTCACTCTGTCGAAATAATAGAGAACGTAGTGTCTAACTGGGGACCACGCCCTGTAATAACTGTACTTGGTACAAAAGAATTTGTGCTGTACCTTATGATCTGTATGCCCTGCAGTGAGGCCCCACGAGGGGGTGGGGGAGGACACTAGAGTCAGTTCGGTGGGCCTCGGCACTGTGAGGCACAGTGCACAGGATTTTACTGAAAGACTGCTTTGTATGTGGAGGGAATGCCTAAGTTGCAGACAGTTATCTTTAAGTTTAGGTTTGAAAAAAAATCATAATTGACTTAAATGAAAAAAAATTTTTTTTTCAAATGATTTGTCTGCTTGGACACACTCTACAGATAATTGCAGCACTTTGGAACTGCAGGGGATTCTGAAAGGGTCATCTCTTGCAGTCGATGTGGGACTCATAGTAGCCTGTAGATGACTCTGCCAGGTCCCAGGTCCTCAGCCAGGTAATGACCCTGCAAGCTGGTCCCCAGGCAGCCGGGCCCCACACCCGCCACTTCCTGGGGCCACACCCTGCCTGCTCCCCCACTTCCTTTTCACCTGAGCTCCCTCCCCCAAGGCAAATCTTCTGTTCTGCAGGGTGAACATCCAGCCCCAACCCCTGTCACAGAACAAATCCGGTGCAAGTTTGCTGGAAGGATATGTGAACATCTGACAAGAACAGGGCCAGACCTTCCATGAACCTGTACACAAAGTCTGCAAAGCTGGTGCACGGTCTGGCTGTGTGAAAATCGAAGGGGCTCAGGTTGCAGAGGGCGTGGGTGGCTGGGTGTGTTTGCAAGCTGGGCACTGCAGCGAGGAGCTGCATCTCTCAGCTCTCCATGTGACTTTTTCTTCCCCCTATTTATATCTCTAGCCCTGCCCTTCCTGCCAGCCTGTCTCCTTAGCCACCCACTTGACAGTTCTGCTGGAACAGTCAGCCTGCACCTCACTCTGGACACAGCCAAACCAAATTTTCTCTCTTTTCCAGTCACAGCACTTCTACTTACCTGAAATTGAGGAAGGAAGTCATTCTTGGCTCCTCTGATCCCATGCTCCAATGCCAGTCGACCTATCAGCGGGTCCTACTGCTAGACATTGAAGAAGGCATCACCTGTTTACCTGCTTCCCTTAGCCAGGCCACCGCTGTCTCTTTCTGATGCCTGGCCACGCTGACCTTCCTGCCACTCCGTGGCTCACCAGGCTTCCTCCTACTTTTGGGTCCTGTCCTGCAATGCCCTACTGCCAGAATATTCTCACCCCTAACACCTTGGCATGGATGATTTCCTTTTACTGGTCTGCTCTCAGCTCAGACTTTATCCCTCACAAAGGCCCTGCTTCACCGGCAATTGAGAAAAGTCCTTCTCATTCTGTTACTTCTCCCATTTCTCCTTTTCCTTTGTTTTTGGGACATTTATCATCTCTAATATCTCTTCTTACATGTGTGTTTGCTGTCTGCCTCCCTGACTTGCCCAGGGCAGAGACTTGGGTCTGCCCATAGCCAGGGCTTGTCAGTACTTGCTCTGTGAGCACACTACCTGCGTCTCTATGAGTCTCTGTCTACGAGTGATCTACTTCTCTCTGTTGTTCACCTGTAAATGTCAAACAGCCATTGAGGAAAGCCTGCAGAGCAGTTCAAGGACTCTCAAAATTCTGTGGGAAGGGTTTTATTTCTCCCCTTGTCACTACAACCAAGCCTGGGGTAGCATTTCTGCTTCAAGCTCATCGTGGAGGTGTGCACCACCTTGCTGTGACTAGTATTCTCTGGGCCTCATGAGCTGACGAGAGGACCTAGTGCTCTGCCAAGCTCAGTGGACGGAGGTGTGAGAGGGCGTGTGTCTCCGCTTTTGCTGATCTCTGCTGGAGCGTCCCGGGGGAGAGCGATTCAGCAGCACGGAGCACTTGGAAGTGCTGGAGGCTTTGCTCCTCTGGGTTGGCCCCCGCTTCCTGCCTGGCCACACCGCGGGAGCTGCATGGCCTTTCTGGCTGGAGATGCATTTTTCTTATCTAACTCTGTGGCATGTTTTTGTGTGACTCCAGGCAGCTGATCCTCCTCCTTCAGCATCCTGTTGGACCTTTGCCTGAGCCTTTACCTGTGTGTAAGAGGGGCTGGCTCGGCCCGTTCTGGACAGGAAGTGACCATGGCCCACACTGTGCTTTCCTCCCCTGGTACACAGCTGCCTGGCTTGCTGGCTGGGGTTGCCTATAGACTCTTCCCATCTTCCGCAGGATGAAGAAGGCCTAGTGTGTGCCACAGCCCGCCTGCTTTCTGTTGTCTCACAGTTTCATCCTTGCGAACAGTGCTGGGAAGCAGTTGCTAGAAAACTCATTTTTTTTTTTTTTTTTTTGAGTGAGAGATCTGAATGAAGTTCAGAGCTACGAAGTGGCCCACGTCTACCAAGAGGCAGACTAGGAGTTCTAACGATCCTTCTATTCTCGTGGACTGACAACCTAACTATCTCAAGTGCCTGGGACTAAAGGGTTTCACATGCAGGACATGGAATTTGCAATTGCTAGAACCAGAAACGTCCCAGATAATCTGTGCTTGGCTAATCACTTTCCCTGTACAGACTGAGAGGTAATCATAACCAGATCGTTTAGATTCAGGCCTGGTCCAAGCTTCTGATAAAGCAATATAGACCCTCTTTGGGGTGGAGCTGGCTCTGATGCCAAGCTTGTTGGGCTGTTACATTTTGGTGACAGGTAGATTTTCCCATTTGCTCTCTTCTGTTTTCCAGTCATGGCTTTGTTGCCCTCCATGGAATGATTTAAGAAGGTCCTGGTCAACTCTGAAATGATGTAAAGGTCACGTAGGTCACGGGGTCAAAGGTCTCGGCAGGACAGCCCAGGGAGAAGTGCACTCCTGCCGCACAGGGCCTTGCCGGAGGAGAGGTGCTGAGGCTGTCAGAGGCTGCAGCGTCCTCCTCGTCTCCAGAGAGACAGCACAGAAGCCAGTAGTACTCTCCAATGGACCTCGTAGTGACCACTCACCAACACTGCGCGCCCAGGCCTTCTTGTTACCCTCAGCCCTTCCCCCGCGTGTCTTCGGCTCCCTTCACCTTCCACGGTGCAGCCTGGGCGGTCTCAGTTTCTCCCGAGGCTGATTTCACCAATCTTTCTGCCGGCAAGTGGGAATTAACTTCAGTTAGTCAGTGAAAGAGATTATTTGCCTAAAAAAAAACCAGTTGAAAGTATTTTTAGTTAATTAATGAGGAAGAAGTTAAAAGTTTAAAGGAATCTCCTAGGTTTTAATTTTGTAACTGGATAACCTGGACTTGGTGTTACTACTGTTAGAGGCACAGACCTCAGCCACCAGGGCGGAGAGGGAGGCGCCCACACTGTGAGCATGCCGGTACCGTGATCCCCATCCTGATGTGCCCTGATGGACCTAATTACTACCACAGCCACCAAGAAGACCAAGGGTCTCATGAGCTGCCAGTACACTAATGACCACTCTGCCTGTTAGCCTTGAAAGTAACTAATTCATTATTTAATTGCTAGGCATTTTTTTTTTTTTTATAGCAGTGGGTTGTTTGTAGCTCAAACTTGGCTTTTTTGTCCCCAGTTCCACACCGTCCTCCCAAATCCATGGCTATGCCTGTGCTTGGTACTTCAGGCACACCGCCTGACTGTCCTCCCTCACCCTGTCCAGTCTGGAAACCTGACTCACCCTCTCCCTGTCCCTGTCCCTGCAGGCCTGGCCAACCAAGCCTCAGTACCTTCCTTGGGTCATTCACATCTTCTAGCTGGCTTTCATGTCAGTGTCTACAGTCTGTCCTGAGTCATTCTAGATGGAATAAAAACTCCCTGTGCCCACGTGGCAATGTCCTGACTCCCTGTCATCCACAACCTTTCGTAGTGCCATCTAACCACTGGGCCTTATTATTCCTTCCACCCTATTAATCTGGCCATCATACACATTTTTCCAAATCCATAGTTTTGCTTCTGCTTTCCTGTCCAGCTGGCTTCCCCAGCCGGACATCTATTTACCTATGAAGCAGGGGGTCGGATAGGAGAGGAGGGAGGGAGGGGTGGGTAGGGGGAGGAACAAAAGGAGAGTGGGAAAGCCCTTGTCACCTTGACAAGATACATATGTGCATAAAGGCTCAACTCCATTGTAAACCTTAAATTTTGCACATATACATATCAATAAAATGGGGAAAAAATAAAAAAAACCCTCAGAAGTCACCTCTTCTTTGAAGCTCTCTTGGGTTCTAACATTAAGGAGTTGCGCACCCTCTGTGCCTGTTAGCACTTTCCCGGTCCCCTGGACTTCAATCGGCCCTGTTACTGTTGGCCCTGGCACTGCCTTGGGCTGTGCAACCTTCCCCTGCCTCCCCCCACCCAAGTCTGCGTGGTGGTCACGCACACGCTGGATCTGCGCTGCTGGCCCAGTGGATGGACGGTTTCCCTAACTTTGCTGCAGCCTGCTGTGGTCCTTGATCTCTCCTTAAAGGTATTGAGGGTTTCCCTAGAAACTGCCACTTCAAAGCCCATAGGAAAAAAAAAATAGAGCGAAATCAGGCACCATTGTTTACTTCTAAAGATGCTTGGTGTTCCTTCCCGCACCTGTGCACAGCCTCCAGCTCGGCCTTGACAGACCACCAGGCAGCCTGAGGCTGCGCCCCGTGGGAGTGTGAGGTGTGCTGAGAGGGTGGGGATGGCCGGGGAGAGGGACAGTGTCCTAACTGGACGGCCTGCGGGTGTTTCTATTATTCTCTACCTGGAAAGTGTGACTTTTTTTTTTTAAATTCACAGAAAGGCTTTGGTTTATTATTCTGTCTTCTAGAAGTGACCAGGTTTTCCTTCCTTTGGCAGTGCCAGAGATGGAACCCTGGGCCTCACGGGAGCTCAGCAAGTGTTCTGGTGGCGGCATCCCCGCCCTTGAGCTGCTTTCTTTCTCCTAAAACTTCAGCAAGGATGGAGGTGCCCTGGGCCGCCTTCTGGAGCGGAAGTCCCGCCTTTAATCTTGACGCGTGTGCTTTCACAAGGACCCTTTGTGGCAGGTAGGTCCTTGCCTCCTCTAAATGACCTCGAATGACTCTGAGCGGGCTGTCTTTCTGGCTGCCACAGGGACGGGCATGCCTGCTGTGGGTATGGGGCCTTAGAGCCCTTTTAGCCCGAGGCAGGAAAAATAAGCAGCCAGCCTGGTGGCTGCCCTTGAATTCTCGCTTTCGTTACTCACCCATTACTGGGCAGCTTACTGAGCATTTAGGACTCGGGTCTGCAGTTTGCCCACAGATAAAGCAGTAAGTGACTCCCGTGGGCGCGGGTCTCTTTTGCTGCTGTATAGAGGGGAAACTGAGTTCCGATAAGGAGGTAGAGGCACCTGGCCCGCAGCCAGACTCGGCCGGCGCTGCCACAGGTGCCCCTGGTGCTGAATCACGGCCAAGCCGCCGCCCAGGGCAGAGGCCCTCGTGGTCCGGGGTCTTTTCACGCCCTTTTCCATCGCTGCTGCTTGCCTCCGACTCATCCCAGTCCTGGCCTGGCCAATCCTGCATGTCCTACAGACACTGAAATCTGCTGTCCTTTTCTCAGCCGCGATTTAGCAGTCGGGCGGCGTGTGTCGTGACGACTGGGCCACCGCCAGGGAGGGGCCCCGAGGACGGGCCTTCATTCACCAGGTCCCAGCCGCCGGCTCCCTCGCGGGCGTCACGAGGGGCCTTCTGAAGAGACGAGGCTGTCCACCGGAGGCCCGTCCAGGGGCTTTCTTCCCTCAGCGCGCGGCCGGGCCTGCCAAGTCCCACGACGAGTCAGCAAACTGGCGCAGCGTTTTCAAAGCAAGGCCTTCGCCCTCCTTGGCAGGCTCCTCAAAGCCCGCCTGGCTCTGGCTGGGCTGGGAGAGTCTGTCAAAGGCTTTTTGTTCTGCTTCTCAATGGGGACATCCCTGGGAGCTGCGCGGTGGGAGCTGGAGGACACTCCAGGCAGGGCCACTTGGGTGGGCGGTGGGAAGGAGCGGGGCCAGGTGGCCGGGGAGAGGCAGAGCTCTGAGAAGACAGGCAGGCTGGAAGGTGCTGGAAAACGTGGAAGATACTGGTAGGAATAAGAATTGAGAAATGCTGCTTACCGGTTACGTTCAAAAGTTGGAGGCAGAGTGCTCAGCCTTCTTTTTATCCCTAGTTTTTTGGTTAGGCTACTGCTTGGTGTTCAGATAACCCTGGAGGTCTGTGGCCATGGGTCCTGGGTTCTGACGAACAGGCAGGAAAAGAAATAGCCTTGGAATTTGGTGACCTCAAGGCATCATTTTTAAAAATTTATTTTTTGACCTAACTGGCAGCCTTTCCCAGGAAAGTAGGTTTGCTGCCAATTTTGAAATAAAGGCCATCTGAGGCTCGTGCGAGACTGATTAGTAGTGTCAGAGTCCTGCCTAGCAAACTCGAGACACGGCTCACAAAGGGTTGTCGGCCACAAGCGCCGTTTTGGTATGTAAAAGCCACGCAACACTGGCACCGCAGGGCCACACCACAGGTCTGCCTGATCATCCCCGGCAAACGTTTTTAATTGAAGTGTTTTAATAGCAGGAAAGCACCCTAATTCAATTATACGCACCTCTTAAGATGTCTTAGCCAAGTCTGCTTATTTATAAAAATTGGTCATAAAACATAATTGAACTAACTGAAGGCTTGTATGCTTTCTATAAGGTATACAAAATGAATTTCATTTGACTTGCTGAAAGGTGAATTAGCAAATCATTCCTTAAGTAACGCAAGAATATTGAAGAAATGAATGATTTCTGCCTCGAACAAAAATTCCCCCAACCCGTCCTCCTATTAAGAAACCAAACAAAAAAATAACCAAACACATTTCTGGTGCTGTCTTTAGAACTATTTGTACAAACTTTATCCTGATTTTATGACTTATCTTGACGTATCTTCCCCCCACCCACCCTTGCTGCTTAAATGAGTTAGGACACTATCTTTCAAAGATACCACTTGTAAGGAAGGTCTGAACTTACTTGCTTGTGCGGACCGTTTACAAAGCGGCTATGGAATTGGTTGACAAGTGAGGGGCCCTGGAAAGACAATATCCCTTCCTTCCTGAGGCAGATATTTCAGGATTGGGGAAGTGGGGCTTCCTGTGTTCTCATAAGGGGCTGAGAAAAAGAAAGCCAGGGCCGTTTCAGACGGTATTCAGCCTGGAAGGAGGAAGAGCTGTTGTTTTTGTGAGCAGGCCCCATCCTATGATGCAAGGCCTGCCTGGCCGAAGACTGCGTGCACAGGAGGTGACACGGGCTGGGCTGTGGCTCTCCAAGTCCGATGTCAAGGAGCAGGTTTGCAGATGGCTCCCTGAGAAGCTCAGCACTTCCTTTCTTCAGCCCGCCTCCCGTGCCAACCCCCCACGGAGACATCTTTGATCCGAGCACAGTTGTGTCTTGCTTCTGTCCTCTTCTATAACAAAGGGGCATCAGAAACCTGGGTGCCCTCTGAGAATGTTTGTTTGGCTCACCTGATGCTTCCCTCTCGCTCCCACCCTCAGTGAAAGACAAGCAGAGAAGCAATTGCCTTCTGTGTGTGCACACATCTTTCACCCAGTTTCCGTTTTTGTGTTGCCTCTGCTCCTCTGCTCTTTACTGTTCTTCAACTGAGGCGCCACACTGCAATGAACAAAAGTAATTTGGCCATTTGCTTCATACCTGTGGCCTCTTCCAGGTCTTTATTTTATTTAAAAGAAATCTGTGAAGGAAAAAAAAAAAACCCTTACCAAATGTAAAAAACAAATAATAACAGTAAGAATAACACAGCCATAAAGAAGGAAAATTCAATAGTCTAATAACAAAAAGTGTATGTTGACAGAGAGTGCAGGTGTGGGTGAAAAGAACACAGGGAGAAATATTAGATGATGAATTTTCTCATCCTTCCCAGCTCGGAACAAATATTAGACATGATTTGATGTATGAAGTGAATGGAGAAATATTGTTAGACATTTTATTTACAGTGGAAAAAGTAACAAAAATTCGAAATAAAATTCAGAATATACAGTAAAAGAAAAGAAAGAAAACATAAATGAAGTGTTAAAATGAAAGAAACTCAGGATGACAGATTTGTAACTTACGTATAATAATAAAAAATATAAATGAGAGCAACTCATTTATTAAAGTAATCTCAGAATCAGTTAAATAAACCTAATATGTACTGTCTTAAAAAATTCACCTAAAATAAAGTGACTCAGAGTTAGAGATAGTGCTTAAACACCCAGAAATATCTCCCTAATGGTGGAATTCCAGGCATTGTGGCATTTGGGAGGGGTAGATATTTTTGGACTCAGCTTTCCCAGTCTCTAAAACCAGACCATGTGGTTGCCAGCTCATAAGGCCAGCCCTGTGTGTCTCAGTGTTTGTTCTAGATTGCTGAGCTTCCAAAGGGCAGGGGCTGTGCATGCTTTGTGTAATTCCAGGCATGGCCGGGAAGCACCATCTGAGGACATACTTTCTGGCCATGAAGGGAGGGAGATGGGATAGCGAGGTCACCTGCTCTCCCCAGCCCATGAGGTAGTGTCTCTGGTGAGGAAGCCTCTAAAGAGGTATTTTGGGCTTTTGAGTGTGCGAACTGATACTGCTGAGGCTTTGTGTTTAACGGGTCAGGGCTTGATTTATCAGGGTTTTCCCATGTGTCATGCCTGCTAAGAGGCAGCGTCAGACAGTCCTGGGTTAGAAACCCAGCTCTTCTACTTCCCAGCTGAGTGGCCTTGGGAAAGATGAAGCCAACTCTCATCCGTATAACACATTCATTCATTCATGTGTCGAAATCAGTTATCTATTGTGAGTTTACTACATGACAGTCTGTCTTCTGGATGCTGGGGATATAAAAATTTCTGTTTGTGTTCTAACTGGATGTGGTGGTATACACCTATAAATCCCAGCTACTCAGAGGCTGAAATAGGATTGCAAATTGGGGACCAGCTTAAGAAGCAGTGTGACTCCCATGTCAAAAAATAGATGTTTGCTTTGCCAGTGTAGCTCAGTGGGAGAGTCTCACTAGCATGTGTGTGGGCTTGATTTTGATCCCAACACAGCAAAAAGAAAACCAAATGGACTTGTGGTCTGATGGACTATAACAGATGAATGACAGCAACGGATAAATTCATGTCTTAGGTAGGATAATTGATGAAAAAAGGCCAAATGAGATGGCAGAATAGAGGATTAGAGTGTGGGAAGAGAGAGAGAGAGAGAGAGCATCCTGGTTGCTATTTTTGATAGGGTGATCTAGGAAAGTCTGCCTGAAAGAATTGCAGGAACCTTGTGGAGTCTAGAGAAAAACTTCCTTGCAAAGTTGGAGTCTGAAGTAGCAGAGAAGAGACTGGTGTGAGATTAGCAGGGAAAATGGTGGGATTTGAGATCAGAGAGCTAGCTGCAAGCTACTTAGCTGTTCTAGATCTAGACTTTGGATTCTGGTGTCAGCTCAAAAGTGTTGGAGAGCAGAGCAGTAATGCCTTCTTCCTTATTAGTCAAAGGAATCACCCTGTCTTCTGAGTTGAGGGTAGACTGCCTGGATCTGCAGAAAGGGCAACAGAGAGGTAGTAAGGATAAGGGAATCTTGGATTAGAACATGGTGGTGGAGAAGGTGGGGAGTAGTTGGTTTTGAATCTATTTTAAAGACTGGCTTGAGTAGATTTCTGATAGGTAGGATGTGGAGTGAGACTAAAAGGAGTCAAGGATGATACCCAACTGCAAGGATGGAGCTGCCGTATACTGAGATAGAGATGGGGCAGAGGCAGGTCTCATAGTTCTGCTGTGGCCATGTGTTTGGCTGTTATTATGTATGTGGAGATGTTAAGTCAGAAATTGGAAATCAAAAATTGAAATTCAGAGAAGAGGTGTAAATCTGTACAAAATGAGTAAAACTTTGGGGCTTCATAACATCACATGTTGTGTGACAGTAGGTGGAGAAGGTAGAGATCAAGGCCTGGTCATTCACATTTAAGGGTGAGAGGCATAAGGAGGAGCTAGGAAAAAGCAGCCAGTTGATTGGGAGGAAAAAAAGAATGACATACGCAAGTGAAGAAAGAGTTTAAGAAGGGTAGAGACCTCAGCATTGCCCAGGAGAGAGATCCCAGAACATTATAAAGCTAAATGAAAGCCATAGCCCAACAGATGGTAGCTTTGAGCATGGCTGACCAGCAGCAGTTTCACAGCGGGAAATGCTTTCTTTGGGTGACCATGCCTAGGTGTGGGATCTCACATTGACTGAAGGTAGATTAGAAGGTAAGTGTATTGGATGTGGGTGGTGACAAAAATTCTTCCATTGTCCAACTTAAGTCATGATTATGAATTTTCCTTGGGCCTAGTTTTAGTGAACTTGTACAATCCAATTTTAGCAAAGAGTCTTGCCAAGTTAATTCAGTGATATCCCTTGCTATGGTAGTTGATCATCTCCAATGTCTGATCGTCCTCCATCATCCCCCAGGCAATGCCAGATCAAATCTTGTTAGGTCAGCTTAGCCAGAATCCCTTTAGCTCTGATGTTTCCTGTTAGCAATTACCATCCATTGGATGAACATAATGACACATGTCTTTAATCTTAGCACTCTGGAAGGCTGAGGCAGGAGGATTGCCAGGTTGAGCCCAGCTTGTGTAATTTGGTGACTTGGCAAGACACTTCCTCAAAAATAAAAACATAAAACGGGCTGAGGATGTAGTTCAGTGAAAAGGCCCTCAGTTCACTCCCCAGTACCCTCCTCCCTGCCAAAATTCCATCCACTGACCTCTACCCTGTTCCTTGGCAACATGTTCATAGTGGCCTATACTACATTTGGAGTTGAGCCCAGTCTTTCACTGCAAGACCTGCTGCAGTGGTCCTCATGTTGATTTTGAACAGAGTCTGTCTTACCACAGTTTAACATAGGAAGGTGGGAAAATATCCTAAAGTTGAGATTCTGCAGTATAATTTCTCTAAGTTCTGTTGTTGTTTTTAAGATCCAGTCTGAGACCATGTTAAGAAAATTTAAGAATGTGCTTACTATCTTTGCATGTCTGTAAGATCTCTGCTTCTGTTTCTGGAATGTTCTGAGTTTCCTGACATTGTGGCAGAGCCACCTGGGCTGTCCTAGGTTTACACGCCAAACCATCTCATTGGAGGGCTTTATGTGTTGGCTGGGCTTTGATATCATATCAAACATCAGAGATTCAGCCTTTAAGGAAATTCATCTGGGTTGGTGGCATTCTCTTCTGAGGGAGAGCACGGTGTTGGATCCTTCTCATCACAGGTCTTCAGGAAGTCCCCAGGAACCAGTTGCAGTGCCAATCACAATACAGGAATAAGGTATGGTGGTTTTGAGTATCATTAGATTGCCTTGGGTGATTTGACTAGCTTTTCTGTGTCTCAGTTTCCCCATCTGAAGAACGGAGATGCTAGAACATATGGGTAGCTGTCACAGTACATGTGCAGCACTTAAGAAAAGTGTCTGATACACTGAAAATCCTTGATGTACATCAAAGGCCATTTTTCTGCAATGAGAGGTCTCCTGTGGCCGTTAGATACTATAATTGGGTCAGCTTCAAGGCAAAGTCCCGCTGTTAGGAAGTTACAACTGAATTTAATCTTTAGTGAGGGAAGGTAATAAATAGGAGAGTGATCCTACAGTGAAGTTCAGGCTTCCAGGTTCTCTTCATACCTAGAATAGGGACAGAGAGTTTTTTTCTGCAAGGGTCATGTGGATATTTGTGATATTGTCATAGTTACTTTTTCATTATTGGGACAGAATACCCAATACCCAAAATTAAGGGAGGAAAGGTTTGTTTTAGCTCACAGGTTCAGAAGGTCTCCATCCAGTCATGGGCAGCTGACAATGGCAGAAAGGGTCCGGTATTGAAAGAGGAAGGATCAAGTTTTGGGGAGAA
This sequence comes from Ctenodactylus gundi, assembly GCA_004027205.1. NCBI lineage: Eukaryota > Metazoa > Chordata > Mammalia > Rodentia > Ctenodactylidae > Ctenodactylus > Ctenodactylus gundi. Next base: position 167,103 of record PVKB01001072.1, on the reverse strand, counting down.
GCTGGGGCAAGAGGATATCTCTCTAGACCATACCCTCAATAATCTGCCCCTCCCAACCAGGCCCCACCTCCTAAAGGCACTTGAAATCCGTAAATAATCTATAACATCCAAATACATGAGGCTTTTGGGCTGGAGCTAGAGGAATAGCTCAGCAGTTAAAGCACTTGCAAACACTGAGTACCCAAGTTTGATTTCCCAGCACCACATAAGCAGGGTGTGGATGGCACGCACCTGTAATCCTGACACTCAGGAGACTGAGGCAAGAGGGTTGCTGTGAGTTCAAAGCTAGTTGGGCTACATGGCTAGCTCAACTACTTGATTTTGGCCAAGCTGGTCACTCCTCACTGCTTACCTACATGGTCACTCTTCTTTTCCTCTCTCTTTCTCTTGGCCTTTTCAAGTACATCATTGGTCAGGCTTTTCCAGAGCAGTGCCAGTTTTAGAGCTTGAAATTTTGGGCAGTACAAAGTCTACACAATGGGTGGCTTCAGCTATTTCTCCTGTAGATGTCCTAGGATCGTGGGCCCACTTGATTCTGATGTGTCTGCAACAGGATGGCTACAGAGCCTGTGCTGGAGCCATGACTCTTCTTCCCCTTGGTTCTGCAGATAGCATGGTCCCAAGGCCTCCTGCATGATGAGTCAGAAGTACACATCCTTCCATCAGGTGTGGCCCACAGTGAGAGAGGTTGGCTAGATCATCCTGGCCTCCAGTGGCCCTCATGTCCTCCACACATATTGGAACTTCGAGAGACTCACATTGTTGATTTGGGAAGTATACGCGATGTCGATGGGCTGACAACACAGAATGTGGGCTAATATTGTGCAGACAAAAGACTTGGGTTCAAATGTTGCCATATCGCTTTCTGCTTGTATCTTGTCTGTTATGTCAATTAAATCCTTTGAGACCAAGGCTTCAAAGGTGAAGTGGAACCAGTCATGATGTTAATCTTACTGAGTGACTTAACTGGGTACAGTGCCTGGCACACAGCAGGTGCTCAGTAAGTGTTCCTTGGCTTGAGGCGTGATGTGGAGTGGGTGCTGTGTGTCCTCCATTTCTCTCATGCCTTCTTTAGTGTTAGTCCCTGCTCTTACGCCTCCTTTCACAAACCAAGAGTTTGTTCTCTTAGTACTGAAAAGTTTAAGGTTCTTTAAAATGCAGATCCCCCAGCTCCAGGCCCTAAGATTCCAATTCATTTGGGCGAGGGTAAAGTCCAGGAGTCTGCATTGTGCACAGAGCCTTCCCTGTTATATTCTGGAGTTCCCACAGCATGCTTCCTTTCTCTAAGAAGCCAAAGGTATGAATCCAGGAGACTTTCCCACATTTCCATTTTAATAAGAACTGGAAAAAAAAATGAAAATAGCCATTCAGACCAACTAGGACTTAAAACTGCATTCCATACCCCCACTTGCCCCTGTGAGCGCACTCCCTGTGCAGAGAAAATTGTTCCACTTCCTGCCGTCTCAGGTGGCAACTTCTCTTTTGCTTCTCTTTCCTTCTCTCTCAAACCCAGTCTGTTTAGCAAGTCTGTCTTTCTGATCTTGCCCAGATAGTGTCTCTGGGCAGGTCCCATTGTGACTGCCTTGTCCGTGGCTGTCTTTATCTCTTATCTGGTCACCCTGTTCCACCCTTGTTCCCCTAGAAAGTTTTAAACAGGTCTAATCATGTTAGACCCTGCCTAAAGACGCATCTCTGAAAACAGACATACAGACAAAGACACTGAGCTCTGTCCAAAGCCTCCACCTTTTCTACTGCAGCCCCTCCCATCGTCCTCATTCACTCTGCTTGAGCTACCCTGGCCTTGGGGTCCCTGGCCTTCGGCTCCCTGGCCCTGGGGTTCCTGGCCTTGGGGTTCCTGGCTTTGGTGCACTTGGTCTTGGGGTCCCTAGCCCTGGGCCTCCTGGCCCTGGGGTTCCTGGCTCTGTTGGGTGTTCTCCTGGGTGTTGGGCTTCGGCTCTGTCTGTCCTTCTGTCTGGAAGGCCTTGCCTTCTCATCCTGACATGTTGACGTGACCATATGCTTCTGGTTTTCCAGTAGAGAAGTGAAGGTACTGAGTAGAAATCACGCTGACTTACACAAGCCTTGGGGTAGCTTTGTTAGAAACGGCGCATAGCAATCTTCCTGTCCAAACAAAGGATGGACTTGGGAGGCATGGACGACAGGGTATGAGGCTTTAATTTTCTTTTGCAAAAGGGTGGTCTTCCCACATGCAAGTGGAGAGAAACTCACACTGAAAATGTGGTCAGTACCGATCTAAATCCCTCTGTCGTGGGTCCCTCCCCCAGCCTTTTTTTCATTGGCAGGATTCACAGTTTTCCCGAGAAGATCTAAGGCATTGGCCCAGGGCCACGTTCATCACAACGTCATCACTCAGGGCCAAGTTCATCACAATGTCACATCCTGTTCCCTCCTCCCCCCCTTCCTGCCTCCATCTGGTCACCTGATCGGGTATGGTGCGAAAATGTAAAGATCCGCCATCTTGAACAATGTGCCACCGTTACCGCTAGGTGACGCTCACAGCCTCAAGCCTTCGTGAATTCCCCTCTTCTTTTCTACCGCTTAGGTCACATCAGAGGACAACCTCTAGCCTGGTGCTCAACATTTTTCTTATAAATGGTGATAAAGATACATTTTTGTTTTTGTTTTTTCAGGTGGGAGGCCTAGCAAGGTGGGCCCACCTGCCCGATGTCACCTTGCTGACCAATCCCCTGCCTTCCCAGGCAGGGCTCTCTCTTTGGACACTTCCCTAGTTTTAGTTATCTGCCTTTCTAGGACGATGGGCAAACACCATGTCCACAGTTGTGTGGAAAGAACAGGACGCAGTCCGTCCAGACCCCCACTGACCTCCCGCAGGGCTGAGACCCCAGATAAGCCTGTTACAGGCACTGTCTGGGGTGGGAGGAGGGAAAAGGAGAGGGGAAGAACAGGGGAGAGGACCTGGGGCGGGTGAAGGGGAAGGATGCTGGAAGAGAAGGACTGAGGGGGATGGAAGTGGGGGGTACAGTGGTCATGGGGAGAGATGGGGAGAGAAGGGCTCTGGAATGTGAATTTGAAATTCTTAGGCACAATTTGCCTTTGAAAGGCAAACATTTTGGCAGAAGGCTGGCAGTTGAAGATAGAAGATAGAACTGCCTGCTTCTTAGCATTTTAGACTAACTTCCTCCAGTCTCTTATCTTCTTAATTTCACAGCAAACAATGTGCTATTGACTAAGTGTTCAGAGCTGTGGGTGTTCTGGAAATATGAAACCCCAGAGTCTTGCTCTTTCTCACTTTTCTGCCTGAAGGGGCAGACAACTGGGAAATAAGGCATTGGGCCCTGGCAGGGCATGTGTATCTACATGTGCATGCGTATGTGAAGTGTATGCACATGTGTGTATGTGAATGTATACATGCGTGCACACACTGGTCAGTGAGGTCGGCCCTTCCAGCTTGCTCAGCTTTCCGGGGAAAGGGCTGCAGTGAGTTAGTGCACAGCTGGGAGATGAGAAAACTTGCATCAATCTTGCCTAGAGAGGCAAGTAAAAGCCCCGGAGTCCTTTTCTTCCCATGTGGCTAAGTGAACCAAAAAACTAGTCCCCACACTCCATGCCTGTGTGCATGTAGACCCTAAAATACCCTGACTTCACTATTTTGGGGTGACTCATCTCAAAATCTGCACAGGAATTTATATAATAGCAGAAACCAGCTGGTACTTTATAGGAATCAACTGAGAAACGATGTCTAGGACCACTTCAGAGAGATATTGAGCCTTCTGAAGTACCCAGCCTTTTGCTGTGATGGAGAAGATACTAACATGTTTGGGGAGATAATTATGGAATGGACAAATCAAATGGGGAACCCCTCCCTGTCAGGGTTCTGGCACAGTACCTGCCACACGTGGTAAATGCTGACATTCTTTCATCTCTTTCCATGGTGCTTGTTTCCTCTGAGATGGTACTGAGCAGAAATAACTGCAGTGATGTTCGGGTGGTCCCGAGAGGTGTGAGGAGAAAGCATCTCAACTTCTATTTATTTTTTTCATCTCATATCTGTTCCACGTGTAACTGTACGTTTTATGGTGTTCACATATTAGCCCATGCATATATAATCTACACATCATTAAATGTCTTATAGTAAATCTCTCTCTCTCTCTGTTTAAAAAATGATGGGGGCAGGTACACACAATCTTTTAAACTCCCATAGAATGAAAAGCTGGAGAACTGTGTTCTCTTGTCCGTTTGGGGGAGGTACCTGGGCACGCAGGAGAAAAGCATGAGACCAGTAGGGACTGTATGGGTCAGGGTTCTCCAGAGAAGCAGAACCACTGAAGTATATGTGTTCAAAGTATGTATATATATTTTACATTAGGATATTTGTTATGGGGATTGTCCCATGTAATTATGAAGACTATTAAGGTTTAAATATGAACCATTCCTTAAAGACTCACATATTGAGAGCTTGATTTCCAATGAAGAAATGTTCAGAGATGAGGCCACAAGGGTGTTAGCCTTCTCAGAGGGTGAAGCTGCTGAGGAGTCTGTAGCTCAGTGGAGGGAGCCGGTCACTGAGGATTTGCCCTGAAGAACACATCCTGTCTCCACCCCTTCCTCTGGCTCTGGCTCTTTCCTGCCTGCTCTGCTTCTTGGCCACCATAAGGTGAGCATCTTTTGCCTTCCCACCATGATATTTTTGTCTTGGAGTCAGCCAGCCATGGACTGAAACCTCTGAAACTGGGAGCCAAAATTACCTTTTCCCCCTTTAAACTGTTTGTACCAGATATTTTGCCCAAGAAACAGAAAAATAACTTAATATAATATAAAGGGCTGAGAAGTCCCTCCATCTGCATCTGGAGTTCTGAAAACAGGGGCAAAGGCACAGAAGGGTTCTGGCTCTCAAGACTCTTAGTTTCAAGACCTAAGCACTAGTGTCTGTGATGTTGGGCTCTCAGTGAATTACATGATGCCTGCCCGTGTTGGCAAAGGCAAGAGCTTCTTTACTCAACATATGGGTTCAAATACTAATTTTTTCTAGATACACCCAGAAATAATGTTGTGCAGGCCATCTGGGTCTCCCTTAGCCCAGTCAAATGGACATGCAAAATCAGTCATCAGGAGTGTTTGCCGTCATTACTTTTCAGATGGCAACTTTTCTAAATATGCTCAGAAACTAAATTCAAGCAGGTCTTAAAGAGCATAGAGAAAAAACAAGGCTTATAGAAAATAGATACCTGTCCCACATATCCAGAAAATTAAAGAACTAAAGCTGGGGAAACTCTGCCACGAAGCTTCTTGCAAGGACGTTTTCTTTGTGGTTGTCATTGCCAATAGGATTCTAGATCCCACAGCTGCATCCTAGACACCACGGAAGAGATGCGTAGCAGACGGAAGCAAGGTCATAATCTTCACAGTGATCTCTTTGTACCAATTGCTATGGAAGTTATGAGGTGTAATTGAGGATAGAGGTACTGTGGGTGATAAGGAAACAGCTGATCAGGTGGCCAGTATCTTCATCCGGGAAACTTGTTGTAAATACTGTCAGAACCAAAGCTTCATTAGATTAAAAATATAAAACTTCAAACAGTGATTGCATTTACCCCCCCCCCCCATCTGTCTGTGATAGGGGGTTTAAATGAGCTACATCTCTAGCCTTACTTTTCTGAGATTTTATTTTGAGACAGGGTTTCACTAATTTACCGAGTTGACAAAGCTGAACTTGAACTTGTGATGCTTCTGCATCAGTCTCCTAAGATGATATCAATTATTAAGAGTTTGTGACAAGCTATACTTGGTGTTAAAGGTCAAGCATATACTCTCCTCTCCTTTATTCCTCAAATTAATATTATGATGCTGATTTGTTTGACATGTGAGAAAACAGACACAAAAAGGTTAAATCACTGTCCTGAGGCCACAGAGCTGGCAGGTGATTGGACCCAAGTCCAGCTCTATATTCCTCCAAACAAAGGGTGGGCCAATGTTCCTGGCTGGCCAAAGGAACGGTGTCTGATCTCCTTATAAAGAAGCTGATTCAGTGGCCACATTTCTATTAGAAAAAAAAATGCTAATTGGAAAGTGAGAAAACTTAGTCTGGGCATCTTCAAAAGGTAAATTCAGAACTAGTAATGAGATAGAGACCATTGAGAGCTGGGACTTTCTAACCACTGGGCAGGCTTAATCATAAACTGTTTCCAGTTATGTTTAGGCTCAGAAGTCACCTATCCTCTTTACGCCTGTCTGTGGAATACATTTGCTGCCTGCCTCTGACTGCCTGCATATGCATCTCTTTTTCCAACCCAGATGACTGTGATATCCTTCATTTCTGCATCTCCAGAATCCCTGCCCAGGGCCTCACACATGGAAGATGCCAGAAGCACCTGTTGGAGAAATGAGTGATAGCTGAGAAGGGTCCTGCCTTCAGAGCAGTGCAGTCTAGGGGGAAATTTTGCCTCCTTTGGAAGGTAGACAGAGCCAGCAAGCAAGCTTCTGTGCTCTCCTTTGACTCCTGTTGCCTGCCTGTCTCTGACCAGGAGCGTGGGCATCATGTGAAGGTGAGTGGGGATTTGTCCATGAGGTGAACCTCTGTGTTCTCATGAAGAGGTTTCTCTCAAGGCCTATTGGATTTTTGGAACATTTTCAAGTCTTACTTTCATGAAATGTTAAGGATGGAGGGGTTTTCTCCCTCTTTTTTGAAGGTTCAAGTCTTTATATTTACCAAAATCTACTGGCAATAGACAGATTGATAGAAGAAAAAGCACACACATTTGCTCAGTGTGCATGTACACATGGGAGCTACCAAAAATGTAAAATTCAAAGAAAGGTCAGATGATTGACTCTCAAATATTCTCTTTATAGGGGAGAAGGAAGGAGGGGGCTGCCTGCATTCTTATAACAGGAATAAAAGATTTTGAGAGGAGATGAATGAGCCCAAAGAGTAGATTATAGTCTGTAAATGATTTTGGAAATTGAAAGGGACCAAAGAGCAGACACGGCTGTGACACAATGTGTCTTGGCCTGGTGACATTCCTCAGTCTTCCTTTCTGTAACATGAATGTAATATTCCCTGGTTAATACAATTTTGGGGAGGGGGATGGAAAGTACTTTTGTTCTTTCTGTGGAAGCTCCTCATAAACGAACTTCAGAGAGAATGTTCTATCTGCTGGGGGGTGGGTTGGGGTGATGTGGTTTGGGGTCAGATCCCAAAAGTCTCATGTACCTATGAATACTGTGTACTACTGGGAAGTGGGACCTAGGTGGAAGGAGTGGATGGTTGGGGCTTGACCTGTAAGGCTGTGTGCTGATACTGCCCTTTACAGACTTGCTCCTGATTTTTTTTTTTTTTTTTGTGTGTGTGTGTGTTGTGAAAAGAATACTTTATTGGGAATATTACAGAGGAGAAAAGGAGGATAGAATTTGAAAAAGGTAGGTAAAACTTCTGTTAGCCAGAAGGGAGATCTGGAAATGTAGGTTTCCCTTGGCTCTCTTGAGAGCTTGTTTGGAGGTTCTAGCAGAGGAGTGCAGCTGCTCATAGACCCTTGACTGAGGAACGGTCCTTCTCTGACCGGGAAGGTCATCCTCTTCCACTGAGCACGCAGCTTTGAAAGGGATGCATACAGAGTGGTGAGGGAGGAAGAGGACACCCACCTAGCCAGCCAGATCCGCTGAATCAACCCTGGCGATCAATGGGGTGACAGATATCGCAGCCAGGTCGCCCTCACATCCAGCCCTCGGCTCTCTTTTGCCATGCTGTAAGAACGTCTCAAGCCCCAGCCCTGTCATGTAATTTTCCTGCCATTTCCAGCTACCCACCTGTGAATGGGCTGTGACTTTCTGAAACTAGGAGCTAAAATAAATCTTTCCGCCCTAAAGTTGTAGATGTTGGGTATTTAGTCACAGAGATGAAGAATACTGGAGTGAAACAGGAGAAGGTCAGGAAATCCCTTGTTTCTGAGGATGCATCTGAGTCTGTCTTTTCAACTCCCTTTATTTCAAAGTATTCAGCACGCAAAGTACCACACGTTAGGGTAGTTTTTGAGCTTGAGCAGAACTGTGGGCATCCCTGGGAAAGGGCTCAGGTGGTAAGGAAGGTGGCCCTGAGCTCAGTTAACCTTACACACCTAGCTTGTTACTCTCCTGGCTGAGCCCATCTCTAGGGAGACAAAGTTCGTGGCCATGATCTCAAGTTGTAACTGAAACGTGATGTGTAGTTCCCAAAGTCCAAACAGTTTGGTGATCTGAACTTCTTCATGCCTGTTTTTTGGACATTTGCCAATCTGAGGTTAGACACGTTAGAAAGCATTGATGATGGGTACTTCTTCATGGTATGAAACAACCAGTATTGGGTCTTCAATTCGAAGAGAGCATGGCAAATGAGATCCTTGTGTCACTCATGCCTTGAGACCAGGGGTTGGAACTATTTGGCAATGTTTAAGGGGTGGTGTGTGCTTGTTGAGCTGCCCAGGAAAGCCTGCCTCTACCTTTTTCTCCTAGAAGCAGGCAATTACATGGGGAGCCCCATAGCGGAGAAGAATGCTGCTTCCTTCCTAGATTGAATAAATCAAGACTACTTGGCTGCTCTCTACCTATAGGTGCTAAAACACTGCACAAGACAGGCCACGTGTCACTGGGTGTCAGCAGGGAAAGACAGTGGCTCCTGTGAGCTGAGGAACATGTGAGAAAAACCCTGGGTTTGCCCTGGATTGCTGCCTCTAGGGAGTTTCTCAATCATAATGCAGGGGCAGAGAACCCAGGCAGAGCCCAGCAGCTTCCCCAAGATGAGGAAATGAAGCTGAATATGTGGAGAACACAAAGGTTTTAGGGCTGGGACGATGGGACAGGTGCTGGCGGGGACAGGATTGCAAATACAGTCATGCTCATGATCTGAACAGGATCCTACTCATGCATTTGGTACAGTACTAACCAGTACCAATGTGTGAAGAGGAAAGAACCAAACGACAAGATTAGAGGGAACGGTGCCCAGGGCTCACATAGGGCTAGGAAGTACTCATTTCTGTGAGCCAGACTGAACTACCTCATGATGAGTGGAGCATTGGGTAGGAATCCTTGGGAGGTTCTTACCTTGAATGTCATCCAAATTAACAGTTTCTTATCGTTGAAAGATGCCATTTAGAGAAGGAAAAGGCAGATGCCATAGAGTAGAAGAAAATATTTGCAAAACAAGTATTTTAAAAAAAACCCTCATATCCAGGATATATAAAGAACTCTCAAACTCAGTATTAAGAAAACAACTTCATTAAAATGGCCTGAAGATTTTAACAGACACTTTACTAAACAAGATGCTCAATATTTTTAGTCATGCAGGTAATGCAAATGAACTCATGGTTTACATGCCTGTAATTTGTGTTTCCCTTATTAGAGAAACCATGAGATATTTAACATATTTTAATCATAAATCAATTTAATTTAACATATTTACATCTTCTGCACCTGACTCACTTCGCCGCTCACATCACCACTCCTTAGCTCAGCTTCCCACTCCTAGAATGGGCTGCAGTAGCCATCTCTTGATGTTTCTGCTCTGGGTCCAGCAGAGCCCATTATTGGGATGGTTTGCCAAAGGTTTTTTTTTCTTTTTCTTTTTTCATATCTTACTATAACTTTGTTGAGATTCTTTAACATAGATTCACTCGCCAGTCCAGATAAGAAAAGAACTGTAACTATAAAATTCATAAGGCTAGAAAAGTGCGAGAAAGAAAAAAGAGAGAAGTTACGTGTCAAATTCCTTAGCCGAATACTGAAAAGTAAATGTGTGTACATTCTAATGACCTTCAGGTTATCTTATATCAACCAGTTTTCTTCAGCTAAACTTACATCAAAGACTGAATAAGTGAATTGCTACATTAAATGAATTTCAGTCTATATCACAAAAGTATATTACACATAAAGCTGTAGATGTAACAGCATGTTTAGTTATTTCAGATTTTTAAAAAGTTCTTTCCTAATGAGAAGCAAGAAGAAATGAGTAAGATTATTATTACAAATTTAGTTACAGGGCATAAAATTGAAAAATAAAATTCAAGAGCCACAGGTTGAACTAGTAGCAGACTAAGTTCTTAGGTAATGAACTAAGGCTACATGATCTTTTATCTTTACCACTCAATGACAGCTTCAAGGAAAAGACCCCTAAAAATCACTTATTTACCAGTTCTTATTGTTTCCAAAACTAAAAATATCCCAATTAAAACCATTGCCTTCTGCCATTCCATCACCAGCTAATTATATACATCATACACATCAAGAAGGTTTCACAGATTAAGATTTTATACCACGTCTCTGCATTGAATACAATATTATTCTTTGCAGATTAATATTCTAATAAAAGTAATAATTATGGGGGATATTCCACGGATTTTATGAGAAAGCTGGTGCTGTTTTAATGGGATACCATTCAAATAATTGATAGCTATTTTTTATTGTACTTTATCTTTAGGTGTTTCCTTTCCTCTATGTTTTTCGATGCTTCTTGTCTCTCTGTCTTTCTCTAAGATTCCTTCAAGTGTTTCTGCAATGTTGGCTTAGTGATTGCAAATTCCTTTAGGGATTCTTGGTCATGAAAATTTTTATTTCCCCTTCAATTTTCAGTGATAAGTTTGCTGGATGCAACAGCCTGGATTGACAGTTGCTGTCTTTTAAGTTTTGAAAGATTTTACTCTCTTGGTCTTTAAAGGCTCTCTTGGTCTTTAAAGTTTGCATTGAGAAATGTGCGGTAATTCAAATGAATTTACCTTGTTAAAATAATGACTGTTTTCTCTTGTTACTTTTAATATTCTCTCTTTATATTGAAGTTCTGAGGTTTTAATTATAATATGCTGTGGTGAGTCTTATTGCTGGCATTCTAGGCTAAACTATTCTGAAATAACTAAGTCTAAGTATTTGGTGTTCTATAAGCTTCTTGTACCTGAAAATTAATTTCTTTTCCTAGGTTTGGGAAATTTTCTTGCATGATTTCAGTGAATAAATTTTCTACACCATTGGTGCTATCTTCTTCTCTTTTTCCCAGATGCAGAATTCTGAGGTTGGTTGTCTTTGTGTCATTCATCAGCTGTTGTATCCAGCTACTTTGCTCAACTCTGATTTTGGAGTACTGCCTAATTATAGCGTCCTTATGTGTTCTACAATTTCAGGGCCCATAACATTAATTTTTGGGGCCTGAGGTCTTCTCTGTGGGTGCCCTGTTGCCGTGTCTTCTTCCCGTGTTTCTGTTGTTGAGGGTCTTCACTTTAAAGGCCTAGCTGAGAGGTTTTTTTGAGTGGGTATGAGGATGTGTGGGGGGAGCCACAATTCCTCTGAGCTCTGTGCTGGGTGTAGGCAGTGATGGAGGACCTAACAGTCTGATGGCCTCTGAGGTGTCATGGTCACTCCCAGCCTACATAGCAAAACTCTCTCGCCTGTCCTGGCTTCTCCACCCTTGGAGGTGCTCCCACTACTACCTTAGCTGTTCAGGGGCTTGATGGCCTTTTTCTCCTCTCCACAACTGTCTCCTGTGCCAGTTTCTTCCTAGGCACTGTTCAAGAGTGACCACAAAAATTTTGGTGTGCCCATCTGAGCCTTGTCCTTACGTCACTGCCTGCCATGGCTGCCAAGTGCTGCTTCTGGTCTAGACTGCAGGAGGCCTTTTCTAGGGGAAGCTCACAGTGTGTTTGCAGTTTGCACTGCCCATAGGCTTGTTTCTGGAGGCTGGGGTCACCAGCTGCTGTCAACTCCTGTTTCTCCTGGATCTGCACTTACCTCAATCAGAAAGTCCATACCCTAGGCTTTCCTCCGTCTGTGGATGCTGGCAGCTTAAGGCCACTCTCAGTCTGCCTGGGGATGCTTCTTGGGCTGCTATTTTCTTTCACTTTCAATGTGTCTTCAGAATTTCTGACCTTCCTGTGGCCTCCTATCCACTGTTGAGGTGCTCATTCCTCTCTTAGATAAGTTGAACAGGCAGTTATTAATTATGTTTCCAACTTTTTGAGTGAGTCTGTGAGGAGACACTGTGCATGTAGCTGTGTTACTCAGGAGCCATCTTGCCTGGAGGTCACAAACTTCTTCTTGCCATGTTAGGTAATATCCAGTGGTTCCGGGAGTTAAGATGTGGCCAAATTCACATAGCTCTTAAACACACCACAGTATGTGTGTTTAGTTGTATATCAATTATAAATCAATGACTATTGAAAACAATAATTACCCTATATACTTAGGCTAAAATAAAATGTAACAGAGCTTTCCCTGCCAACTTCAGTCAGCTTGCCAGAGGTCTTGAAGTCCTCCCAGTCACGACTGAGGTGAGAGAGGACTTTTCAGAAAACCAGGCCTCCTCCTGGGCGTGGGCCTAGCTCCCAGTGAATGGCGTGGTTGGCTTCACCAGGGCACAGCAGCGGGGAGCAAGTTGCAGAGGGCTTTGCAGTGTGCCTCTTGTGACCAAAGGGCCAGAGAATGAGGATGTAAACAGCTACTTGAGAGGCGTACGTTAGAGAACAGAAGCTGATGTGTCCTGTGCCTGGCCAACTGCTCCATTATAATTTTGCTCCAACTTACTTTTTTTTCCCCCTGCTGCTGTCATTATATAACTGGATGATTCATTTTATTTTATTCATTTTAGTAAGTACACTTAACTTGAGACCCATATTCTTAACAAATTTCTAAGGGACAACCCCATGTTGCTGACTCCAGGTACAATGCTGTACAACAGATCTCTGCAACTTACTCATTTTGCTAAATTGAAACTTCTGGCCTGAGAGTGAGCAGCTCCCTTTTCTAGTCTACTTTTCCAGGCTCATTTCCAGTGTCCCCTGGGCTGCCACATATTTAGGAAGAAAAGAAGGACTCAAGATCTCAGTGTTTCATTTCCAGACCTTGTGATCTTCCCATCACCTGCCCATAGGGGGAATTAGGAACTGATGATGTGATAAAGAGTCTTCAGGTCCCTCTGTGGTGCTGACAGGTAGAGACTGAGCCCTTCTCAAGTGCCTCCCAGGGCAGCTGCTGTCACCTGGTCCAGGGCCACCTCTGTCCATACCTTTGTTGCTGGACACAGGAGAGCAATTCTTTTTCCCACATGTTCAAGCCAGCGTGTAACAGAGGTTTGAGCACTTTCTTCTTTCCACCTCCCATTGTCTCCTTTCATTCTTTAACTGCCACTGTACCCTTTTTAGTGGTCATGGAATGTTGCTGTGAGCTACGCTTGTTGCTGAGGTTCCCAACTATCGGGATGGCAGGAAGGAGGGGACTTGGATTCTCATGTCGGTGCAGCTCTTGGAGCTGTGAAGTATGTGCCAGGATGCCTGTCTCAGCGTGGACCTCAGGCTCAGGATGCCTGTTGCAGAGTGGCCCTTGGCCTCTGTGCTGTGCTCCTTGACAGCGAGTCTGCGCTGGGTGATACCGACCCACCGGACAGCAGACTCCCCTGTCCCCTGGAGGACTGAATTGTCTTCAGTCACCCTGTATGGACTGATTTTTAGGAGATGAGGGCCCCTTTGGTCCTTGTGTCAGCATTTGCTTTTCCTGTGTGTGCATTTTCTTGTCTGCCTGCATAGGGGTTTGCATGCCCCCGAGGCCAGAGACGGTGGCTAAGATGAGTGTTTTCTGGCTGGGAGAAGAGTCGCATTTCACCCCTCTCCTGCAGGAGTATCCTAGCTGCAGCTGTGGCTTTGCTCTTGGCTTTCCTGAGATTAGGATTCATTTTCTTGCTCTATGACAAGCACAGGCTGTGTGTTTGTGCGTGCATGCACGCGTGCAAACTCTAAAGCTGAGGAGTACGATGACAAGATCCCTGAAGTAAGAAGCTCCACAGCTGCTCCTCCCACCCTTGCCATCTGCCTGGGCTGGGCTCCCTGCGAGGAGCTGCCAAATCCTGTAGGTGCAAGGCGACTGGCTGTGCATGTCCTGTGTCCCCTGGACTGACCGTCCCAGTGAGGGGGATGGAAGCCTTCCCACCTTCTTTCTCCTCTGTGCCCTCTCCATGGGGACAGCGAGACTCTGCAGTGGGTTATGCATGAGGTATATACATTCTATGTGTATGTGTGCAATGAAGGAAACATTTCTGGCTTAAAAACACTTTTAAAAAAATATTGGCAAGGAGAGCACTTCTAAAGGAGATGGTAGAGTTTGCCAAACTGAGCCTCCAGGAGAAAATATAACAGAAAGTGTAAAAGAAATTCATGTTCAAACATTGGCAAGTGTGAAACATTCAAGAATTTTTTGTGTGAGCATCATATTGTCAGAGCAAAATTAAATTAAGTTGGTTTCTGGCAAGTGTTTGGAATGAACACAGAACTGAGGCAAGCTGCTAGAAGAGGTGGTTTGGATGTTTTTGCATGAAGCCAGATAGAGCAAAATCAGGCAAAATCCATGATGCCAGAGGGCTGGGAATCCCTTTTTCAGGTAGTTAATAGGCAAAAGCATAACTACTTTGTGCCGCCAAGGTTCCTAAGAGATGTCCAAAGAAGAAGTAGTACTTTCTTCTCTGTAGCTGAATCACAAGCAGAGAAGAAATCAAATTCATTCTAAAATATGTATTAAGTACTCTGAGAATATTGGTGGACTATTGTTCTAGGCCACACAGAAGGAGATGGTCCCTGCTTCCACATGGAGTCTACAGCCTACAGATTTGAATTCAATTAACTAGAGTAAAAGAAAATGCAAAGCACATGGTCTATTGGAAATATGAGCCAAGTGCCTTGGAATGTGGGGTTCAGGGTGATGATCCTAGTGGAGTTGAAGAATCCTCTTCTTGTAGAAGACTCACAGATATTTTAATGGGATATTAAAATATACAGAATTTGGAGCAGGATGGGAGGTGCATGTTGGCATCCCAGTTTGAGGATTAACACATCGAAACAGAGAGCTCGCAGGTCCTGGTCCTCTCCTAGGCGCCCTTCAGTGCCTGGTGGTGGGGGTGGGGAGAGTGATTTCATGCACCAGAGATGTTTAAACACTCTGGAAGAGCTGCTTCCAAAGCAGGGGCCCAGGAGAGAAATCCCTCCTTGCCTCCCGCTGCATAGCCTGTCCTCTGCTGTCTTCTGCTCCGTGGCTTTCACGTTGGCCTGTGGATATGTGGAGGGCCACATCCAGGAGTTCGGCCGTGCTGATCTGTCTTCCCTTTGGCACTTGCCAGCCAGCGGTTGTTGTCACATGATGGTGTGGCAGCGCGCGGGGCAGTCCCTCTAGCTCTTCACTGCCCGAAGCCATGGGAGTTCCCATCACAGTGGCCCTCTGGTCATCTGAGGAGCAAGACTAGATCCAAGTTCTCTCTTTGGTGATTAGCCCATGATGGTTCTTCTCAGATTTTTGTAAACAGCGTCCCTGGCTCCTGGCTGGAATTTCCCTGCCTTTGCTGCTGTCCTTTTCTCTTGGGAGTCTTGAGCTGCCACTCTTAAAGCTCTGTCTACTTTCTGATGACTGTGAGGCTACAGAGCAGCTCAAGACAACTTGCTCAGAGCAGTCTCTGCTCCCTGTTGGCACCAGCTGGTCTCATTACTGGTGGAACACCTGAGCACCTGCCAGTGCCTTAATACGCAGGCCAGGTGCTCCGAAGTGCGCACAGCAGTCTTGTTGCCAGTGTGGGCACTTGTTGTTTCTTCAAAGTTGCAAGCTCAAGAAATGTTGCCTGATGAGGATAAAGATCTTCCGGGCGTTGGTCTGCGTAGTTCATCCTCTTCACCTTGGAGTGTCTTACTTGACAATTCAAATTCACCAGAGAAATTTTTCTGAGAATGTGAAAATGCTTATTGGCTGCGAGGATTTTTGTTAGAAAATTTTTGTACTCATGGATTTCTTTGGGAAGACCTGATGTTTTTAACACTGACGTGGTTGTTTATGATTTTTATTTATGTACTTCTACAAGATATTATGCTTTTCTTATTTGTTCCACATAGTATTCATTCAAGTTATATGTGTATATGTATTTTGTGTAATTTTGGTATTGTGAACTGGATAATTTTTCATAATGTTTTCCAATTTTGTGTGTATGTATGTAAATATGTATAATAATATGCAAAAATAAAAAACTATTGAATCTTACTTTTTATTTTTGCTCACTGATGTGTAGACTGCTTTATTTTTATACAAGCAAATATACTGGAAGTGAATTTTATCTCTTTCTGTATATTTTATCTGTTTCATGTGATAGTGCATTGGTCTGGGTACACACACAGGCATCTGTAAATGAATATAATATTAAATGCAATGATGAATTTTGATTTCTTTGTTCCTTATTTATCTGTTGATATTAATAGGGATACCCATAACATTTCACTATTAATGAAAACATTCGCTGTTGAGCTAAGGAATATTTGGAATGTTAAACTAATACCCTATTACTTGTTTATTAAATACTTGCTTGCTTTATTTTAAAATTTGGAATGGTTATTGAATGTTTGATATCTATTGAAATATTTTTTCTATGTCTTTGAGGTGATGTGTTATATGGATTTATAATATTTATCCAACTCTATACTAAAAATATTTTTATACTATTTAGCCAGGTATGTATTAAAAATAAGATGTAACTTGGACATTGATTATTCTTTTGCTGTACTACAGCTGTTATTTTTAGATTATTAGTGTTCCGTGATAAGTGGGATTGTCTGCATTTTCTACTTTATAGTTTCCTTGTTAAGTTATGGAATCAGGGATATGCTAGGGTAAGAAAATAAGTAGAAGAGCCTACCACATTTTTCTGTGGGAATGTATGTAGCATGGGACTATTGTTTTTTCAAAGATATAGGACTTTGCCTATCAAACTACCTGGCTCAGAACTTTTCGAGGAGGTATTTCTTCAACAATAATATCTATTTCTTTCATGATTGTCCATCTCTTAAAATGTTCTACTTATTCTTGATGTACTATATTATCTCCCCAAATAATCTATTTTAGAATTATGAGCAGAGAGTTGCTTACAGTTTTCTTGTAATAGAATAACTTCTTCATAGATTCCCAGCTATTTCCAATTTTTCATATATGTGCTGGGCTTTTATTTCTTTTTTCTTTTTTTTTCAACTAGACTTCTGAGAAACCTATGGACCTTATTGTTTTAGACCCTCATTCTTGCAGCTTTTAAAATTTAAACTGTTCAGGGCTGGGGGAATGGCTCAGTGGTAGAGCCTTTGCCTAGAGTGCATGAGGCTATGGATTTGATTCCCAACACTGTAAAACAAACAAACAAACAAACAAACAAACAAACAAAAAACCCTCAGTTTATATAAAATTGTAGTGCTATTGAACTACAACAAAACTGGCAGGATTGAATTAATTCCAACCAATTGCTCTTGGAAATTGCTATCATCTAATTTCTCCGATAGGAGGCAAGTTTTGGCCATTAAATAGACTAAAAATTAAGAAGAGCATATGAGATATCCTTGGAGAGGTAAAGGAATCAGCAGTAGGCAGAGGCGTAGACAGCATGAGAAGACTGCCTACAGTTAGCTCAGGGACCAAGTGGTGGGAGTGGGTGAGAGCATTGGCTGCCTGGCTCCTGGGAGCCACATGAGCCACATTCTTCGTTCTTCAGTCCAACACTTGCTGCTTTGCTTAACACGTGGCCATCACTTTTCCCTTTACCCTTCATTCCTTGTTTAGTTTGCACTTGGTCCCCATACTGGGTCCTTGAGAGCTACAACTGACATTTGTTGCCAGACAGGAAGTGTCCCTCAATTTGTTACAACTTTTTTTTTTATTCACGCCCTGGATAGGGAATAACATTATCTCACCAAAGAATGGGATTTCTAGAAAAATGAGAATTGACTCATGAACTTCACTGTGAGGCAATTCTTTCTTTCTTTTTCCTGTCTTTCTTCCATTCTTTTATTACCACAGTACTTTAATTGTAATCACAAAGCAATTCTCAAAGGTGAATTCTATTGTTGTAGTAGTTTCAGCATGAACAATAGTTTCTAAATTTGACTGTCATAACTTTTATATAGTATTCATTCAAATATAACAATTATCAGGTATAATAACTTTATCAAATAAAAAACTATAGGTTATCGAGTTCATTAAATTTACTTTTATACGGAATTAAAGTATGAATACACATGCTATGTGGGATTGAAAAATATCTATTTATTTTTCTTATTTATTTTTTCCCAAACCACATATAATTAGTGTGCATTTGCAGTACATCGTAATTACACTCAACACGAGGAACTGATGCATGTGAATATTGTGTCCAGATTAGTTTCTCTTTCCCCCTCCTCATTCTCCCTCAGCCTCTCACTATATTCCTTTACTTTTCTACAAAATCTCTCTCTCTGTTTCTGACCATCATTCTTTCAATTCATTCTTACTTATTCGTACTCTGGGTTTCTCAGATTAGAGAACCATGCAACATTTAACTTCCTGTGTCTGACTCAGTTCACTAAGCATAAGGGTCTCAAACTGCTTCCATTTTCCTATAAATGACTCAAATTTAACTTTGTTTATGGCAGAGTGGTACTTCATTGTGTACATGTACCATATTTTCTTTATCCGTTTATCTGTTAATGGACATGTCAGCTACTTCCAAGATTTAACTATCGTTGAGTTGTGCTGCTATAAGCATGTGCCCCTGTTACCTCACGTCTTTACCTCTTTTGGGAAGGCACTCAGCAGAGATACAGTTGAGTCAAACAGAATATCTAGTTTCAGTGTTTTGAAAACTGTCCATACTAACTTCTATAATGGTTATACCAATTTACAGTCCCACCAGCAATGTAGAATGGTTCCTTTTCCCCTGCATCCTTGCCAGCATTTGTCATTTTTTGAGTTCTTGATAATAGCCGTTCTGACTGGCTATTATCTGGAGTGAGGTGGAACCTCAGTGTTGTTTTGGTTTGCATTTCTCTAATGGCTAAAGATGTTGAACATTTTTCATGTATTAATCTGCCATTTATACAGAACTGTGTATTCATTTCAATGAGGCAATTCTTACGTATTTGAATAATGGTAGGAGACACTTAGCAACAAAATAATCTTCTCTTTTTTAAAAATTAGCTTTAATATACTTAAATAAAAAACAATTTGAATGATTCAGACATGAGAAATACTGAAATGTTACTCATATATTTTAAAACGGAGCATTCTTACTAAGTCAGGTGTTTCTGACAAGATGGATATTCATGTGTTTTGTGAAATTTAAGTTCTTTCCAATTGTTAGGTTTGCAACCAGGCTGCCTCTTCCTTAATGGAAACCATAAACCATTAGCGATTTTTCTTTTGTTCTTGTTTCATTTTGGTACTGGGGGTTGAACCAGGGACTCATGCACACTAGGCAAGCTTTCTACTATTGAGCCACCTCTCGAGATAAGAGCTGGTCTTTAGGCTACTTCTTTTGAGAAAAGAAGCAAACTTTGGAGATGTTCACTCTAGCTCATGTGTTATTTTTCTCATGCCAGACATGGCCTTCTATAATGTCATCAATAAAAAGCTGAACATCCAGCACTCTTGTTTTCCATGAGACCTGACCAGAGAAAGATGAAAGCTTTTTATTTCTATCTTTCAACAAAGACTATGTAGTTATCATTCTGCATCATCTTCCTTTCTTATTGGATCTTAGTTCTGTCGGAGCTAGCACTAGAAAGGATGAAACTCACACAAGTCCACTTTCTTTATAAATCTGATTGAGTGAGTTGTCTGAATGGAGCTGCACACTCTGCTAGGGCTGCCGGAGGTAACTGAGGGGTAAAGAAAATGTCTTTCTTTGCCAAAATGATGAGGTGTTTCAAACATCTCCCAGGGCGTTTTCTTTTCTCTTTTATTTGCTTGGTTAAGGACTTTGCTCCAAGAGAAACAAAAGTGAAGATCCACAAAGTGAAATCCTATCCCATGTTTCTTCAATAGAAACAAGACAGCTTTTGATGAATAGAAAAAATTATTTAACATTCAGATGATACTCAGATTCAACACGTGTATGTGTATTTACCTTCGCTCACCAGGGTGAAAAGACACGTCACTTTTAGCCAGTAGTTATCAAACTTGAGCTTGTAATGGGGTCACTGGAAGACTTCGTTAAAATTAATATTGCTGGGTTCCCCCCCCCCCCCTTCTTGGTTTAGTAAGTCGTGTGTGTGTGTGTGTGTGTGTGTGTGTGTGAGTGTGTGAAAATATTTCCAACAAGTTCTCAGGTAACATTGATGCTCCTAGGTTAAAGGATCATGTTTTAAGAAACTCTGCTCTGAGCAAATCTGTGTGTTAAATGAATATGCTTCCGCAAGTTCTTAAATATATAAGTTTTCTCATGACATCGTTTCTTTGGTAAGTGAAAATTGGATCTGAAATATATAGCTGGAAAAGGAAACCCAGAATAATGTAGGCTGATGGAGCTGTTATCAGGAAGTTCCAAATTAAACAGGATGATCAGCTTCACAGAACACACACCGGATGATCCTAATGAATGCGAGTTTTCAGGCACCTCCGCTCTGAGGTAAAGTGTGTCCTGAACAAGACCCAGTGTGACAGAACGATGTATCTTGCCTTCCAAGTGTGGAGTTTTTGGAATGCCTTTGAAAGAACATGTTGTCCTGCTCCAAGAGACTTATCCAAGGCGACAGTACTGCGTCCCTCAGGCTGAACCTTGTGGAACATTAGCTTTGCAGCATACTGGACAGGAACCTGGGAGTTTTTCTCAAGGAGCCCAAGCACACAAACACACGACTCCTGTGCCCATTTTTTTGGATTTGCCTCTCACTCCACTCCCTCTGGCCTCTCACACTTAGGTCGTTGTAGAAAGAAGTGCATTGTTTTTTGCCAAAGCTAAGCCTGGATGAAGAGATGGAGACCATTTTCCCACAGCATACACCAGGAAGACTCGTCAGCATATGTGGCTCAAAGACGAGACTCAGACGGGTTTGTTACAGAACTCAAGGCTGGACCAGGATTACTGCTGGTCAATTTTCAGTTGGAGGGATCAGTTTACAGGAGAGTGTTCAACATCCTTCTCCAAGTGAATTTTAAGCCTCAGGATCTACAAGGGATAAAATGAAAACCTGAAAAAAAATCAGTTGGTCACCTTTTTTTTGGCTAAGGAACAAAAGAGAGATTGGTCTTCTACTACTATCCTTTGGGTGGCTCAGCTAGCTGCTGACTGCCTAGCACTGTAGATTAAGTTCTGGAACCTGGGCCAAGGTGCTCGATGTTTGACAGAACAGCCCTTGAATTCACAGAGTGTATTTGCCTGGTGTCTGGTCCCTGGGAGATGGGACTACAACATTTGATGGGCCTGCTGTCTAGCTTGCTTTCTGAACATGTAATGTCAAGTGTTTGGAAAATGATTCCATGAACACTTACTCATACACAAGTCTGCTTTTCTGTGTCTGAATTGTGGCTGATGTGTCAAGAGAGAGCAACCAAACCATCAAGGTTACATTGAGAAGGTTGCATTAGAGAAATTTAGGACTGAAAATACATCTGAGACAACATCACTGCTGTAAGATGGTCTTGCATTTTCTTTTTAGAATAGCTTTAGCTGGGAGTAGAGGAAGATAAAAGTCAGACAGACATTTATACTTCACTCAGAATCTGTGGTTACCTCAATCTGGAGCCTATTTTTTTCTACATTTAATTTTATATAGCAAGTTAAGGCAGAGAGTGTCAGAGTTGAATATTTTTTCTTAATAGTTTTTGTTTATTGGAGGGGAAGGAATTGTAATTTTGATGTGATATATATGTGCACCAAATACTCAAGTTTGACATAAACATATAAATATATATCTGTATCATATATATTAATAAAATGGGGAAACCAGTTTTATTATTTTTTTTAGCTCACAGCTTCAGGAGGTCATAGGTCATACATGGATTGGAAATGGTGGAAACACATGGTAGAGGTGCAGCTGTTCTTGGCATGGCAGACAGAAAACCTAAATGAAGGAGAAAGGGTGGAGCTACACTTCCTTCCAGGTCCATTCCAAGTACTCCACCCCTTCTGGGTCAAGGCCCAGTATTCTTTTCTCTCTGATCAGGCACAACCCCCCAACAACATATCAATATTTTGCAACATCCAGGTACATGAGGCTTTCAGGGATATTTCTGATGAATACAAAAACTTGGGTTGATACTTGATTTCTTTTAAAGCTTGAAAGATTTCATTCTAGGCTCTCTTGGATTGTAAGGTTTACGTTGAGAAATCTGCAGTAATTTGGATAGACATGTCTTGGTTGTTCTCTTATTGCTTTTAATATTCTCTGTTTTGAACTTCTGAGATCTTTATCGTGATGTGTCATATGAGGTTCTTTTTGGGTCAGGGTTATTTGGTGTTCTAAAAACTGCTTGTACATGAATATTAATTTCTTTTCCTAGATTTGGGGAAATTTCTGCCATGATTTCAGTGAATAAGTTCTTTAGGTCTTTTTACTCTCTTCTGCTCTTTCTCTCACATCCATAATTATGAGGTTGGTTCTCTTTGAGTTATCCATCACCCATTGTATTCAGTTACTTTGCTCATTCTTGTCTTCAGGGTCTAAAATTCTGTCTTCACGATATTCAGCCCAACTTCCTCTGCTTTCCAGTGAATTTTTCATATCCCGAATTTCAGCTAGATTTCTTTTCAGAGCTTCCACCTTGTTCTAAAATATTCCTTTATGTCTTGCACTGTCTTATTTACCTCAGCCAGATTATTTGTATCTTCCATATACTTGGTCAACTTTGTATTTGTTAGGGTCATTACTTGTTTAGTAAATTTCTCTTTAAGTGCACTGATAATTACTTGATTTCTTTAAGAATGTGTTGTTTGAACTGACTGTTGGCATACACCAACTGGTCTTCTTGGTTTTTGACTTCCTTTCCTGTGAATTCCACTATTTCAAGGGCCCATGACACTAGCTTTTGGGGAGTCAGATGTTCCTGTGTGTGTGTCTTACTGCCTTGTCCTCCCATTAGTCTATTGCCTAGAGACTTCACGTTAATGGTCTATAACAGCGGTTTCTTTGAATGTATACGTGGGTGTGCTGGAGAAAGCTGGAAGCCCACTGAGTTCTGTGTTGGAAGTAGGCATTGTGGGGGGGATCTATAATAGAATAGCTAAAACTTCATAAAAGAACATCAAATGCAAATGTATTTGTATTTTAACAAAATACAAATTTTATTAGACTGTCTTTGGCCAAGACTTCTTCATAAGATTGTTTCTTTTATCTTATTATCCGGTGATTATTCTTTTATCTTTGATTTAATGATCTTTTTGTCTAAGTTTCTGTTACTTTAATTTTCCTTATTCACAAAGGAAAGAGTAATAAATCAAAGGCAATAGAGGTGATATTTTCAACTATTTCATTCTACCTGAATTCTGCCTTGAATGGTGATTATCTAATTTATCCCAGCTATGTGAATAGGAATCTATATGTATGTTTGATATTCTTGCTTGTGGTGAACAATTCAGTGTAAACCTAGAAAGAAAACTGAACCCCTAAATAAAATTCTCTTCAAACCTGTATTTTGGTACTTTTCTGTGGGGCTAGTTTGATTTCCATATTAAGACTCTTTTAAAAAGAGACACTGGGAAATAGTAATTATTTTAATATAAGTTATCGATCTCAAGACTGTGTGATTAAGATGATGACAGAGTGGCACATTTCCATTGTCTGGAGAGAATTAGGATGTCATTATCATCCTTCCCGGAAGGAAGGGAGAGGTTGGCAAATGTGAATCACCTGTAAGGGTGAAGAGACCTGCCTGTGGCCATTCACTGCTAGAGGCAGGTGGCTGAAAATTCTCACCGAAGATAGGGCCTGACTGTTACATCTCAGGTGTCTGCCTACCATGTTGTGGAAGAGCATAAGAGCCTTGAGATACCCAAAAGAGACAACTGATTTTTTTCTGAGTGTTTCAAATTGGAGTTCATAGATGTATGTCATTTGCTTTACTTGCTTTTAAAAACTGGCTTTTGAAATCATTTCCACGTGATCTGATTGAGTGCCAGTTGCAAGTGAGCACACTGGGCCAGAGATAGGGCAGCGATCGTGTGGGAACAGGCCAGCTCTGCCCTGCAACTGCGTTGATCAACCTTGAGCCGCTTTTGCCACTGGTTTGCAATTGTGTCTCTCCACCCAGTGATGACTCTTTGTCGCTGTAACCAGGAAGGACAGCCCCTCAGAGAAATCATTGTATCATCCTTTATGACTAGTTTACATTATTCTTTACATAACAAAATATTTTTCTTTTTTTCCCCTCATCACTCTTTATAACAAAAACCTTTATGAATACTTTATTATATCATTTTCAGAGATTATGAAAGTTATATCTACATTACCTAAAAGTAAGAGCCTCTCTTGTCAATGATAGCTTTCAGTTAGGGACCCTCTTCCACTGCCTACAGGCAAGATCATTTGCCTTGTCTGTTCTTTGGCTGAGTCCATTTCTTATTGTCAGCAATACTCTTTCCGGTAGGCTGTTCCACCCAGAAATTAACATAGTGCAACCCGAAAAGCCTACAACTACATATAAAGAGGGAATTTGTGAGTATGTATGAAGAGAAATAACCCTGCATCTTGTGGGCCATAAGGAAATGTCACCAGGCAGGTAATGTACTTGTTTACCGTGTGAGCACTCTATACCTGCTTCCTAATTACGGCCTGTTTTACTTGGTTGTGGTGTTCGCCTAGTTCCTTTACACTCTTTGAGATTCTTGTCTGATTCATCATGCCCAAGGCCAGCCTTCATTAGAAGTTATGCTTCTCAGATTTTCGCCTTGCTCTTATCACATGTGAAGCAGTCTCAAGTATTTCTGATCCTTGCAGGGAAGGTCCCTTTTGTTTCCAGGTATTGTAGTTGAATCCAGACTATGCCATCTTCTCGGCAACTTCAAGATGATACATTATATTATTGTTCTTTGGATTGGGCCTATCAGTGTCTTAGAGCATGCCTGCCTTATGGCATAGTTCACCTTAATCTCTTCAGTCTTTTCTTGGTCTCCTCAA
Source organism: Ctenodactylus gundi (assembly GCA_004027205.1). Taxonomy (NCBI): domain Eukaryota; kingdom Metazoa; phylum Chordata; class Mammalia; order Rodentia; family Ctenodactylidae; genus Ctenodactylus; species Ctenodactylus gundi. The sequence goes on along the minus strand of PVKB01001072.1, from coordinate 142,243 downwards.
TACCCGTACCACGTCAGTCATTTGTCCTTTATTCCCTGTCTAAATTTTTCCTAGCTAGTACATGGCCAACAAACACTGATATTGGCAAAGCCTTCTTGCTGCCTTAGCCATAAGTAAGAAGATCTTATCTATGTGAAAGCTGCCCATTATAATAGAAGGCTTCATATTCTCTGCACGATATCAGGTGTTGTGGTGAGGTAGGACAGAGGCACCAGCTCTCTCTTCCAACCTGAGGCAGCCATGTAAGGACATTTGTGTCCAGATAGGTCCTCTGGACTGATAGGTGGGCAGCAGTGCCACTTAGCCACGGCTATTAATTTTCAAGACATTGACCTTTAGCCGTTGTTCAGAGGCTGATGTAGGCAGAAGAGCAGCATAAGGCGTTGTCAAAATATTCATTCTATTCTCAAATCAGTTTGTCTCTGATAGCTTCCTCTCATGTGAGGATAGAAGAGAGAGATACAAGATGGACAAATGACAGAAAGTTGAAGCTGTTGAGGCTTCTCAGAGGCTCTCCCAGCGCCAATGAAATTTGGGCTTTGTCAAGGGAAATGTACAAGCAGTTAGGGAAATTTCCCTCTGGGAAGATCTAAGCCTGTTTTGGTTCTTTTGTGTTCTTTGTTTGGATTCTTGGCCTGTGTACAGAAGGGTGAAGGAAACGAGGAGATAGGTACCAGGTGGTAGTAGTAAGAAAGCCAATTTCGGGTGCTGCAGTATGTAACCAAATTTTCCTAGTTGCAATAATTTGCATGAGATGATTTTAGAAAGTTGTCATGCTTGTCAATGGCCAAAATTTCAAATTATTTTGAATTTCCTCAGTCTTGCAGATTCTAGACATCCATACAGTCTTAACAAATGTTTGCAGAATAAACTGAGTAAACAAATATGATTGAGAGTTCCCATTCTTCATAGTCTTCATTTTTTCCTCTTTCTCTCTTATTCCCTCTTTTTGTACTGGTGATTGAACCCAGGACTTCTGCACTGAGCTATGTCCCAGCTCTTTTTTATGTCTTAAATTTTGAGATAGGGGCTCTCTGTCACTAAGTTGCCTAGGCCGGGACTATATTTGTGATTTTCCTGTCTCAGTATCCCAGAATGCTGGAATTATCAACATACATATAGACATATACATATAGACATATATAAACATACCATAACCAGTTCATTTCTAAATTCCCTTCAGTTTATGTTCCGTGTGAGTCCATTTTCTGTCATGGTGATATGACAAAGTATCTGAGAATATCAACGTGTAAGAGAAGAGATGTCTTTTGGTTCACAGATTCAGAGTTCTCACTCTATGGTCACTTGTCACTGTTGTTTCTGTGGTGAGGTAGACTATCATGGAGGAGGGGATGTGTGGCAGAACAGATCTGTTTACCTTGTGGAGAAAAAGAGAGAGGGAGAGAAAAGGACCAGGTACAAAATACAGCCCTCAAGTCACTAGTGACTCTGAGAGGTTCCATTTCCTAAGGTTGCCACTAAGCCTGTTAGGCTATGAGTCTGTTAATGGATTAATCCATTGATGAGTTTAGAATCTTTATGATTCAATCACCTTTCAAAGGCCCCACCTCTGAACACAGGGACCACATCTTGAGCACATAAATTTTGAGAGTTGTTAAGTTGTTTAGTTGGATAGGAGAACATTGTGATTTTCCTCATAATGTTCTCCTATGAAAGAAATGTGTGTTTGACTTTCACTATCATTCATGGCTGGGATCGAGCTAGACAAAAACCTGTGGTCACGGAGCTTACACTGTAGAAGTGTGGGAAAGACACTTAACCTGAAGACATCTGAATACAAGAGTGAAACAGGTGATTAAGGAAATAAAAGATAATGGGATTGCGTGTTGGATGAGGAGGAGCGGTTGGTCAGCTTGGGTGGTCAGGAAGGTGAGGAGAGGCAGCACACGAGCTCAGATCGGCATGGTACGGGAGCCCGCCATGCATGGGTTGGAAGAAACCTCCAGGGTGAAGGCCGTAATGCAATGGGGCTGTCCAGGAAGCTGTGTGCTTTGAATGTTTAACATCACCCTTATTTGTTTGCTGGGGCTGCGGTGGTAACAAGGCGCTAAATGTGGAGTGGCTCAAACAATAGAAATTTACTGTCTCCTCATTCTAGAGCTTAAAGTTCAAGAATAAGACAAGAATTTGTTCTGTGCCTCTCTCTTGGCTTCTGGTGGCTTGCTGGTGAACTCTGGCATTCCTTGGCATGCAGCGCTCTGTCTTCATCATTATATGAAGTTACATGTGTCTTCAAATTTCTGTGTTGTTTAAGGACCTCAGTCATGTTCCGTGAGGTCCTACTGTAGTGGCATCATTTTAACTTGATCACTCTGAAATTTTTAATTTTCAAACAAGGCCTGAGACACTGTGGTTAACATTCTACTGTATATTTTTTTGAGGGGCGGGGGGTGCCGTCACACTAGTCGCGTAACATCATCATTCACAAAATGCACTAAAATGTCTCTGTTACCCATGCACATGCAAGTCTGTCTGGATTTTCTCCTCTCTTCATTAGGCAGGAAGGCGTGGGAGTTACCCGCTGTTCCTCTTCCAGCTTTTCCCAGCTGATACCGGAAGCAGGAGAAGGTGTAACACACTCGTGCTTCATCCCCTACCTGGAGATCCCATTCACACTGGAAAATGTTCTTTACTCAAGTTTCCAGTGGGCTTTGGGATGAAGACAGTGGGTTTCACATATTCAGAAGGGGCTGGGCAAGTAGACTTGCCTTTAAAAAATGAATATATAGTCTTTATTTCCTCTCTAGAACACTCTGATCAAAATAAACTGATTAGGCTGCACATGGTCACAATAACAGGTGGCATGGGAGGTCCCCTGTGGCTTGTTGGCCTGCAGAGCCTGGCCTCCTTTGTGCCTGGAGCACAGTAGTGTCGTGCCTGGGCCTCACGAGGAGCTGCCACACGCAGGAGAGCCAGCAGAGCATGTCTGCAGCTGGCTGTGGCCAGCTCTTGACTCATGAGTGACTAACGGGGAAGTGCAGACAATGCTGAGAACAATGTGGGGGAGAGAGCTGTTGATGACAGGAAGTGAGATTTGTCAGGGCTTTCCCCCAGCTGCTAACAGGCCGTGCTTGGTGGGACTTGCCTTTCTCTGTCAAATCTGAGTTGAGTCATTGGTGGACGGGTTGGCCATGAAGACTGTGCAGGCCTTTAAAGTAATCTACACCTGATTGGCATGGGTGATGTGAGTTTGTGTTCTACGAGTGGCTCAAGCGCAGGGAACCAAGAGCCACAGTTTTGTCTGTCAAGTCCTGATTATAGGATCCCCTTCCTGCAGGGGTGACAAAAACCAGATCCAGCAATGTGCCGGCGTGTGATGATCAACGTGTATGGTGTTCTATAAACCCTGTATCACCAATGTTATTTATGTATTTTTCATGCCTGTATGTTTTATCTAAGATAACAAAATAAAAGAAACACGTTTAATTAGAAAAGATGGGAGGAGATCAAGAGAAGACAGCAGCAGACTCAGAACAAGGAAAGGTCCTAGGAAATACATTTTTCCTAGGTAGAACCTGGACTTCTTTTCTCTGAAGAGAGCCCAGCTTTTGATGGGCAAAGATACCACTTAACAAGGCCAGCTGCAGCGTATACACTACTTCCAACTTATAGCTTTTCAGCTTTACAATAGTATGAAAGCAATCCATATTCAGTAGAACTCATAACTCAAATTTTGAATTTTAATCTTTTCCAGGACTGGCAATATGCAGGAAGATCTTCTCTGTGGGTGCTGGAGGGTAGCAGGGAGCTCCCAGGCAAGGGGCAGATGGCCAGCACATGCCCTACATTGTGCTGGGTTGCTAGGCTGAGATGTTGAATAGTCAGGTGGGTTCAATGCAAATTGGCTTACTGTATGTTTGGTTTATGAGGGGCTCAATGGGACATAGTTCCGTCCTACATTGAGGAGCTCTTGTATTCAGAATGGCTGTGATCTGGTTTTGGAGCATCTTTTATTTGTCTCCCTTGGAGATATGCCTTGCTGTGTGTGTTTCCTTCATCATTAAAAAGTTCAGAGAGAGGAGACTGAACGTGGTGATGCATGCTTGTAATTGTACTATGGGCGAGGCAGGAGGATTGCGAGTTCCAACCCAGGCAAGGCAAATCAATGAGACTGTCTTGGAAAAAAAAAAAAAAAATCTGGAGATGCAGTTCAGTGTGAAAAGGATCTGAGTTCAGTCCCTAGTATTAAATAATTCCAATCTGTAGCTGGCTTCACCCTAGGTGAGGAGCAAGGGCAAAGCGGCTCTGGAGGAAATGAGGGAGGCTTAGTGCTTATGCACAGGAGCAGTGGTCTTTCCTACGGCTGCCGGCAAAGATCTCGATGTTCTACCCCGTTCCTGAAAAGGCCACCAGTACATTTCAATGACGAGGGAACAGGGGCGGACCTAGGGGGCGGGGCACGTGAGCCTAATTAGATCCGGTTCTGCTGAGTGGGAAGTGGTCTCTGGTGATGACGCCCTCTGTAGCATAGCTGGCCTGGGGTGGATGTGAACCTCAGGCCTTTCTTCCTCCCTCGCAGGAGCACAGAAGGGCAAACTCAAGGAGGCATAGACAGGCCTTGCAAGATCCAAGCAACAGATCTGGCCGTGATTTTCTCTGAGAATTATTTGAAGCAGGTAGACACATTTTAGTCCGGATGAATGGGGAGTTTGTGAGTGGAGGAAAATATGACCTGATGCAGCGTGGGCAGAAGAGGACTCACACAGCTGTGCTTTAAGTTGTGTCAGGATGGAAGGTGAGATTCGGGGTGCAGATGTAGGGGTGTGGCTCCCTGTGACTCTGTCCGAGCTGAACATCAGGATGTAGAGTGTCTACACACTCTATGTCAGGATGTGGGTGTCCTGCCCTGGTCTTAATGCTCTACTGGTGCTACTCTGAATGACTAATTAATTAATTATTTTTGCAATGCTTGGGTTTGAACCCAGGGCCTTGCACATGCTACGCAAGTGTTCTACTACTGAGATACAGCTCTCTTCCCCTGAAATTCTTCTTAATCATTTTGAACATTATGTAGGGCTCCATGAATTAGGTCATCAGTCCTCTTCTGGGGAGGAAAGAAACCCGAGTATGACCTACATCCTTGCTTATTGATGAGGAGACTGCTGGCTAAGCTGATTAAATGGCTTCGCTAAGGTCACCCCAGGAGTAAGCATGTAACTCCAGCCCCAGGTCTCCCAATCCACCTTAGTCATCATGCCATATGCACCTTGGTCAGGGCCTGTCTGGCTTTGATTCCACACGGTCCCTCGGCTTCACTGTAGCATGTGTCCTGCCAAGTTGCTGACCAAGCTGGATCAAGTGTGGTATCACGTCATCTTCCTTGGAAAGGTTTAAACAGAAAAGTAGGGCCCTGCGATGAGATGTCCTGATAAGAGGTGGCTTCTAGACTTAGTATCTCATGGTACCTGCTCTTGAACTTCTGCAACTTGAAGTCTCTCTATCTTTACATGCTGAATTGATTCAAAGCAATAAATCCTGATGTCTTGTTGAGCTTAGCATTGTAGTTGGTTTGAATAGAAAGAACTGTCTTTGTTGAAGTAACAACTAAAATACCATAGGTTCCTTTTCAAATGAGGCCTGATCTGTTCCATAAAACAATTGAAGTAGTCTAGAATCTATTGTCTTTGCAAGTCTCTTCATCTTGGCTAGAATCTATATGGATATTTTGAAGTCTAACTTCTGCACTGATTAAACGACTACCTATTGGCTTTTGAGGAAGATGTATCATTTTGGTAATGCAATCCTATACAAATTACTGAATAATTACCTAAGCTCTGGGCAGCTGCATTTTATAACACACGTGTGCCTCTTCTCATGGGACCCAGGACAATACTTCCAATGAAACAGTTCTAAGAAGTTTTATTCAAATAACACGGTCTCTGAAGAATTTCTCCTGTTTAATGGGAGCTGGGGGATATAATTAACTTGAGCACTTGATTTGGAGTAAGGCACAGGAGGTTTTAGAAATTGAAGGATTTGGAATATCAAACTATCTCCTAGGATTTAGACTCAAACAAAGAAAAGCTTCAAAATAAAATAACATACAATTATTAAATTTGTAGCCCAGACTTAGACCTGTGTCATGAATATTCATTTTTTTTTCTTATCTGGAGGCTGAGCCATCCCAGGATGGGATTTTTCCTTTCATATGAGAGAAAAGAAAAACACGTGCTGAAGGATGAAGGGTTACTCACGACCTTTCCTCCAGGCTCCCCAGCGACGTTCAGGGACCTCGGCGGAGGTGAGCGCAGTTTTTCATGTTGAAGACAACATAAGACTGCAGGGCAAAAGAGAGGAAGGAGGTCCTTGTCATTGTCATCGATCTTTAGAGAATTGTTAAGCTTTTTAAATTAACTTACCACTGGCTAAACAGTTGAAGATTTTAAGCAAAAGAATTGTTTTTCTTTTAGCTGGTATCTTCACAGCATTAAACAATATTATAAAACACCCAGTGCTGAGCCTGAGAATTTCTGAAACCCTGTTTAACGGTTGGATTTTTAAAAATCTGCTTTCTAGTGGTTCCGGACTTCAAGCAATGCAAAGTTACTTAGATGCCTTTTCTTTGAGGGTGCTGAAAACATAATTTTCAGGTCGTTCTTAAACTACCCTTGACCCTGGGCACCGTTCTAACCAGCAACTCAGTTTGTAGTCCCTCCTTTGCAGATAACACAGTTCATAAGCTCCCTTTCAGGTCCTGTCTGCTGAGGGTACACCTGCGGCAATGTACAAGAATCCTTGGGCTGAAGGTTTTCAGTCAATAAGGAGTTGCAGGGCCTTCTGTAAACAACCCCGTGTTCCTCCTACCCTGCAAGAACCTCATTGGAAGTCACTACCAGACAACCAGGAGGCTGCGAAGGGATAAGACCTTGCCTTACCCCCGTCATTGGCCTCTAGTTGGGACTAGCATTTCAGTTAGGAAAAGGATTGCTTGCTTTAAGTATGTGTTATTTACTTGCAGAAAAAAACTAGATCACAGACCATAATTCACTTGGGTCAGTCTTCATAGTTCTCAGTAGAAGTGACAAATATGATGAGTTTTGTTCAAGTAAGACAGTTCTGTGATGGGTGCTAGGAACTTGGTTAATCCTCTCAGGGGATTAGGAAAGTGACCTCTCAGCTCAAATGCAGTTCCTAACCGATTTTGGCACCAAGGACCCATTCTTTGGGGGGACAATATTTCCATGGAAGGGGCTGGAGGGGCAGGGGATGACCGGGGGGTGTTTCGTGTGTATTGTGTTTATTGAACACTTTATTTCTGTTGTTATTATACCATTGCCTGCCTTAGTTACTTTCTTGCTGCTATGACAGAATACCTGACAGCTGTGATTAAGGGAGGAAACATTTATTTTAGCTCACAGCTTCAGGAAGTCTCAGTACATTCATGGATGGTTAGTAACGGCAGAAGACCATGGCTGTGGCCTAGCTGGAGGAAGCTATTCACAGCATGGCATATAGGAAGCCAAGTGAGGGAGGAAAGGGCAGAATTAGCATATATCCTTCCAGGTCAAATCCCAGTGACCTGCCCCTTCCAGGTCTAATCTCAGTGTTCCATCCTCCCAGGTTGATCCCCAGTGATTTGCCCCTTCAGGGCATGTGCCCAGTAGTGAACCACATACCCACAGTCTACAGCATACCCCTAATCCACTACATGCCTATAACCTACAACCTACTACACACCCATAATCCACCCCTCCTGAACAGGACCCACTTTAACAGCACATAAAATCCATAGGTACCTCACAACATCCAAATACATTTTGGGGGACGTTCCAGATCCATAACATTGCCTCAGCATCACCTCAGATCATCAGGCACTAGATTCTCATCAGGAACATTAGGTCTCTTGCACATGCAGTTCACGGTGGGTTCACTATTTGATATGAATGTAATGCCTCTGCTAATCTTAGAGAAGTTAGAGCTCAGGCCATAATGTGAGCAATGGCTCACCTGCTGCTCACTTCTTGTTGAGTGGCTGAGTTCCTAAGAGGCCCACTGGTCTCTGGTTCAGAGCCTGGCAACCTCTGATCTACAGAGTATTCCATGGTCTACAGGGCATCCCAAGATTGAGGGGACACCGTGAGATCTATGGAGCATCTGAAGATCTTTAGCACATTCTAAGAGTTTAAAGCAGAGAATTGTAGAAATGTGAAAAAGGAATGGACTGAGAACATACAGATACAAGCTATGGGCTGACTTTCCTTTTGTTTCTTCCCCCCACTCCCCCACCCCACCTTTCTTTCTGTGGTACTGGAGAAAGCACCTATGGCCTTTGCTCTAAGCTACACCCCCAGTCCTTTTTTAAATTTTGTTTTGTTTTATGTTATTGTGAGGCAGGGTCTCCCTAAGTTACTAAGTTGCCCAGGCTGGGCTTGGACTTGATATTCTTTCTGAGACACATCAAACTAAAACATGAATTGAAAGCTGGTATATCTCAAGTACTAGCCAAGAGTTGAGCCCAGGGCAAATACTGGCGATCCAGAAGCCTATTGTGGACATATTGGAAGTGAGTGTGTCACTGCGTGCACATGTGGGGTGAGTTGGTAGAGAAGCTGTCTCACTTTTGGCTCCGTATCTTCCACCCGTCTGTGCTCACTGTGTCTAATGACAGCCTTCTTGGATTGGAGCCAATGTAGTCCATGCTCCTCATCATTGCTGTGGTCATCCAGAGTATGGCTCTAGATAACTGTCTTAAAGTTTTCCTGCCCTGAATAATTTTCATGACGTTCTGAAGTTCTCATCATTTCTGTTCATATTTACCACCACACCGATGGTGCAGGATTGGAGGTCAGGTGGTCCTATGTAGTGTACTGCACTCTGCACGGTGCCCCTGCAATGCCTGGGCAAGTCCACCACCACGCAGGAACGAGAGGGGCTCCTAACCCTTCTCGTTTGAGGCTGCAGGTAAAGGCAACCACTGGGCTGGAGACTATGTAATGTCCTTCGTCCTTTACAACCTCTGCTTCGTGCCCATCACTACCTTGCTCACTTTTCTATGGCTTTTCCTTCTAGCCCACTGTTGCCTGGTCCCCTGCTGCAGCAGTTGGGCTGGGTAACTGCCTCTTTTATAACAAAAGGCTGTCAACTGGGCCTTTGCTGTTTGAATATTTCATTCTTGGCGTGTTGTGGGTTACATTAGCTATTCTAACCCCTCCGAGGAAAAGAAGCCAAGCGAAGTCTTGGAGATGCTGATGGAACAGCACGTAGCACATGCCCCTAGTTAGCATGTCAGTCCTTATCAGAGCCTGCATAGAGATATTTAGGGTCATCCTGTGATGTTGCCTAGCAGCAAGTCCCCACAGCTGATCCCGTCTCCACTGGAAGTGGCCGGGCTGAGTGATGGGACACCTGGCACGTCTTGTTGACAAGTCTTGCCCACTTAGGACATCTAGCCTGACCAGTTGATGACAATTCAGAAAAAAGTCTTGTTTGCAAATCCGGAAGTGAATTCCAGGTTTATTGCCAGAAGTAAAAATGCAGTACAAAGAAAAGCCTGAGCACATAGCAGGGAATCAGTAATCACACACTGTACTAGAAGGACACCTAGGCACTTCATTATGGAGAGAAAGCCCTCTTGGAGATCGATGGAGGGTCTCGCAACAATGTTTAGTTGCAGTGTGTGTTGTTAACTACTGTGCATTTGAAGGAATTTTTCTTACAACATATGTTACTCATGTTGTACAATTTTTTTTCTTTTTAAGAATGCTTCATTTGAAGGCTAAATTTTGCAAGACTGTCCATGTTTGCGTCTATGTGATAGGGTTAACATCCACCCAAACGATCGTGTTGATGTTATTATTCTTTATACTTAGCCTCTGTTGCCTATTACACAGCGTCAATCTGGAAATACTGTGTAATAGTAAACCCATGGAATAGTAAATTATTTAAAAAAGTATCTGTGTGTGTTTAGTTATGAACATAGTGTTTTTTTCTGGAGTAAATCACTTAGTAAGGAAAAGAAAGACTTTGCTAACCTTAGAGGAGCATTGAGCTTGTGTTAAAACCACTCTTTGTAATGGAGAAAATGTAGAGGTGTAACTTTAATTGGTGAGATCTGTGGTCAGCAAAGGATACTTGTCTAGCTCTCAGCCCAGGAAGCTCCAAAGGGAAGCACTGATTCCCATACCAAATTGCTCGCCAAACCTTTGCTAAGCCTTAGCAGGCTTCCACCCGTCTCCTGCCTAAGCTGACCTGCAGAGCCTGTGAGCACTGGCATTCTCTGAGAACCAGATGGGATGAATGGCCAGCGGCTAACACTGTCTGAGACTTCAATTAACTTGGTACCGAAGGTTAATCTCTTTCACACGAATCATCAGATTGATGTACTACAGGTGTTTTAGCAGGAGCCCATTTTCCAATGACAGCTTTTGGTTCAGTTTTCGGTATGCCTTGCGTCACTGTCTCTCTCTAATAATCTCAGCGCTCTCTTCTTTTCTTCTATGGGGAAAATTCTCCGCCTTCACATATGCCCTTAATACGTATCTTGCCATTCCTTAGTCTTGGACAGATAGAATTCGTGGAATTATCGGGTTTGGGATATTAACATGTCCCATTTTCCTTGAATATTTGTAAGTATTTATACGAGAGGCAGGAGTACTTTATGGACTTTTAATCCCACTGAGCACAGAGAAATGTGACAGCGATAGGATTTCACAAACAGCATGTGATTCCCCAAATCCCACAGGAGGAGGCTGCTGTGATTTTATCAATGGAATTTGTCTTGCTCTAACCCATCCAAGATGATTAGAATGCTGAAATCTTTCTTGGTACTTACTTCCTCCAAGAAGTAAGAATGCCTTTTTCTGTGACTTCCCTTTTCTTTTGAGAGCTTTCTCCTGCCTGTGGAGTTTGGGTCCACCCTGCGTGGATGCCCTTCTGGCTTGCTCTATTTTAGGATCTGACACTGTCACGGGGTTAAGAGTGGAAACCTAGCAGAGATGGCCAATTGCCTCCTTTGCATGTCTCTGAAGGCCATAAGAAAAGCTCCAATTTAAATAAAAAGCCTATTTAGAGCAAATGATTTTTTAAAAAGATCCTTTCCATTTTTTAATTTAAAAGTTTTTAGTTGGCACAACAATTATGCATAATTACCTGGTACAGTGTGGTATTTTGATATATGTATACATTGTATAATGATCCAATTACAGTAATTAGTATTATTATCAACTCAAAGTTTTATTATTTCTTTGCATTGAAAACACTCAGAATTCTTTCTTTTAGCTGTTTTGAAATGCAAGTAGAATTTTAACTCTAGTCCCCTCGTGTAAACAGAACTCTGCAAGTTAGTTCCTTCTAACTGATTTTGGTGCCCGGTAGACCTAGTCCCGTGAGCCCTTCCACTCCCTTTCTTTCCTCTGGCTGCGTTGTGCTGCTCTTTTCTTCTGAAAGCTCAGCTCTTTAACCTTCCACGTTTTACACCCTGGGGAACACGTACTGTTTGTCTTCTGATCCTGGCTTATTTCACTTACTGTAATGTTCACCAGGTCCACTCATGTTGCCTCAAGTGACAGGGCTCCATTCCTGATGACTGATAGTGTTCTCTCGTGTACGTATACTACACTTGTTATCCATTTAAACGTAGATGGACACGTCAGCCTGGCTATTGTGAATAGTGTTGAAGTAAGCATAAGAGAGCAGATAGCTCCCTGATGTGCTCATTTCCTTTTCTTTGAGTATATATTTGAGTATATATTCAGGAGTGGAATTGTTGGGTCACGTGATATTTCTATTTCTTGTTTTACGAGGCACCTCTACGCTGTTTTGCATAATGCCTCACTAACTTATATCCCCACTAGCGGTGCACCAGCAGATGTTCCCTTCTCTGTGCACGCTTGCCAGGATATGCTGCTGTTGGTCTTTTTGATAACAAACATTCTGATTGGCTTGAGATAATACATCTAATGTTTGTGAGCACATTTCAATATGCGTCTTGGCCATTTGTATACCTTCTTTTGAAAAATGTCCATTCAGATTATTTGCCCATTGTAAAATTGTACTGTTATTATTAGCAGTAGTATTTTGCATTTAGGTTGGGTCCCTTTCATATTCTGAATATTAATCATCTGAGAGACGAATAGTTTGGAAATGAGGATTCTTCAGGTGGCCTTTTCACTCTGTTGACCATTCACTTTACTGTGCAGAACCTTTCTAATTTGATATAGTAGATTTGTTTGCTTTCTTTGTTGTCTGTGCTTTTTGAGTCTTATTTATAAATTTCCCCATACCTATGTCCTGAAAAATTTCGCCTACATTTCATTCCAGTACTTTCATACTTGTAGGCTTCCATTTAGGTCTTTGATCTATTTTTGAGTTGATTTTTAATATATGGTAAGAGATAGGAATCTAGTTTCACTCTTCTGTATACGAATGTCCAGTTTCCCCAGCACCATTTGTTGAAGGCTAACTTATGGGAGGCCATCCTCTCTTCCATGGATGGTTTTGATGCCTTTATTGGATATCACTAGTGAGTATGTGGGTTTACTTTTGGGATCTCCGATCAGTTTTATTGGTCATCATTATGCCAGTGCTGTTCTGTTTTGGTTACTGTAACTTTGTAGTGTTTTTTTGAAGTCAGGTATTATCATAACTGTAGCCCAGAGTAAGTGATTACAATCTGAACTGTTATCTCATATCACTGATTTTCTGCCTTACCTTGAAAAGGGTGTGGAATCTAAGTCCTTTCTAGCATGTACTCGAAAGCTGTCTAAACACAGTGAAGTAGAAATTCTCAAGTCTTAGGGCCTGTGGGCCTGAATGTGAATCCCATGTCTAGTGGTCACGTTTCACCCAAAGAGAATCTCTGAACATCTTTAAAATTCAAAATTTAGTATTTTTCAGATATGAATAATGATTCTTCTCTTATGAAAGAGTTGTGAAGATTATAAGTTGTTAGTTAAATAGTTTGTTGCACAAACTGTTGTAAATGCTCAATAAATAATGGGCCCTGAAATGATCGCAGTAAGTTTTTGTAAAGATGGACTCCATCAAAGGAAAAACATGAGGGAGCAAAGGAAGGGCAAAGTGCATGCAGGCGTGTGTGGTTTTCCATCACAGTTCCTTGATGCTGATGACACACGATGTGCTGCTCAACCTGGCCAGAATGCTCTACTGTGTCAATCTCTGGAAGGTTAATGAGGCAACCTGGTGAGTCTACACAGAAAACTGGCTGATTCTGAGAACCTGGACTCACTACTGATCAAGCGAGTTCTTATTTTGCGGTGTTGTGGGATGTCTCATGGCCCGGTTGTAGTGTAATTGAGTTTGTGGAATTGGAGATATCAAAGGTTCTTTTATTTTTTTGCCATGTTAACTGTTGTCTGCAGATCCCACCAGCTACTGACAGTCGGTGTTTGTTTTCTTCCGTTCTTCCTTACATTCTGGGGATGTCTTTGACACTTAGTAAGGTGTCTCGGAGAGCTGGAAAGAGTTCAGGGTCTGGAAGAGTGGCTTTTCTTCAAAGACAAAGAGTAAAGGGAGCCCAGGATAGGTAAGAAAGGATGGCACCAAAGTGACAGACCATCTGGGAATCTGAGATCCAGGGTTGAAACTTGTCAGGCACGAGGAGAAGGCTGAGGACCAGGGAAGGGTCTGGGAACAAGAGAGCATTAGGGAGAAAGCAAGCCAATTGGATTCCTCATGAGGATGGTCCAGCTCTGCTACAGGCTTCATGAGCTGCAGCGGGCGGGCGCATAGCCTCTGCATTTGAAGCCTTCTAGCTGAATGGTGGGTTAGTTATGTAATCTTACCATGCCTGTTGCTTTCTTTGTAAGTTAGGGCTAAAAATAACAATTTGCTGAGAGTCACTGAAAGGAGTTGATCCACTTAAATGGCTTAGTACCGTGTGGGACAGTGTCTTTTATACATGCTAACTGTTACATTTTATACAGGAAGAGGCCGACAAGATTGTCTTCATGTTTCTGATAACAGAACCATTTCTTTTGTCAATTTCTCTTGTTTGCCTCCTCTTTCGTTCTGCTCAAGAATCTCCAAAAACACTTATCAAAGGCATTTGTTAACTACATAACTGCACGTGGCTCTCTGATTCAGGCAGCATAATTATCCAGCTTCATTTCTGAAAGTGAAAGTGATTTTCAAAGCCTGCTTTGGAACCTATGTGCAGCTTGTCAGGCCCACTGTTTTGGAGACAGTAAGTGACGAATAAGAGTGAGGTGCTTTCTTCTGGAATCAGAAGAGTGAGTGGCGGGGAGCTGTTCTCCACTAGCTAAAAGAACTAGGGAAGGATAATTCTAGTCCAACTCAATACTTAATAGAAGACAAAAAGAACAATTAAAATATGGCTTTAGGCAGTGAGATTTTAAAAAATTAGCTCTATCCCAGATTAGTCACCTCTAAACACTTATTGAAGTCTTTCAGCTGCCAGTCCTATGAAGAGAAAATGTCTTAGGTTGTCAGTGTTAAGAAGTGACAACAGGCCACCTATTTGTTCTAGAAGATGGGGTCCATACTAGCATTTAGAGATTTAACTGTGGCTTTCAACAAATGAGGGGTACAAAAAGCAACTTTACCAAAACTTATACGGAGTCAAGAGGAAGCATGGCAAAAGAGTTTAGAACAAATAAATTTTCTTAAGAGAAAAAAAATTAGAAGAACCTGAGAAAATGCTTTTTTTGTGGGGGAGAGAGGGGGACCAGGTGTTAGGACTTGGATGTGGAATGTCCCCCCAAAGCCGCAGGCACTTGGATGTTGTAAAATATACACGATTGGTTGAGAGATGGGGCCTGGTAGGAGGGGGTGGGACACTGGGGCTTGGCCCAGACAGGGTCACTTGGTTAGGACCTGGAAGGGTGGCTTGGTCCCTTCCCCTGAGACTCAGCTCTGTCTGCCATTCTGTGAGGAGCTGCCTCTGCCTCCACTTCCACTGTGTGCTCTCACCGTTGCCCCGTGCCCATAAATGGACCGTGATCGCCTAACATGGGGCTGACATAAACCTTTCCTTCCTTAAATCGTGAGCTAAGACAGCAGGAAGCGAAGGCGGGTTTCCAAGCAGCAGACAGCATATGCCTTGGTGAGAGAAACTTAGAGGAGTAAAGGCCGTATTTCTAACGCAGTTCATAGGATGCTGGTTAGAGAAAACCAAGAAGGGAGGGCGGTGCCACGTGTGACCTCAGCTCTTTGTTAGACATGGGTGAAGCTCTGGCAATAATGCCATCAAAGAATACAGATGTTTGATAACTTTTTAAGGTACTTTCCTACTTTAAAAAAAGCAATAGTACAGGAAATGTGCAAATTTGGGAGGTGGGGAGTAAGGCATGGTGGGAGGAAATTAAAGTCAATAAACTTGCTATACTGACATGTTAGGGTTAGGAAATGAAGTAGCCAAAGTCATTTCAAGGATGAATTTATGCAACTGAGGAGGAATTCCTAGAATTGTAAAGACCCGTTTACCTCATATATGACTCATACTCTTAGTACAGACACATAGACACACACAGACACACACAAAGACACACAGACACACAGACACAGACACAGACACAGACACAGACACACACACACACACACACACACACACACACACACACACACACACACACTTAAGCAATAAACCCTAAGAAAGTCTCCAGATAAATCAGCCCACATTGTGAAAAACTTTCAAGGTAAAACCCTACTGTACGTTGCATCTTAAGTGTTCCCCAGAGGTCCATGTGGCAGAGGACTGTCCCCCAGGGTGGGGCTGTTGGGAAGCAGTGGAATCTTTTGGAGGTGGGGCCTAGTTGGAGTTCTTTAGGTCATAGGGGGTCTATCCCCGAAGGTGATCGTGGGATTGTGGTCTCTTTCTTTTACTCTTTTTCATTCCCCTGCTATGAGTTGAACCATTTTGCTCCATTTTATACTTTTGCTTTGATACGTTATCACAGGCCCATGCAACAGAGCCAGCTAGTCATGGACTCCATCCCCATAAGCCAGCATAATCATTTTTTCTTTGTATAAGTTGATTATCTCAGGTATTTGTTATAGTAATGAGAAGCTAATACATTTCTGTATACTGAAAAATGCATACTAATTTTGTGTTATTAAGGTGGCTTCTTGCTCTACAGAAGGGCTGATCTCATGATCAAGGGAACTACCTAGGTACAATAAGTTTGGCGCTCAGAAACATTGTAGCTGTACAAGATGGTGATCGGTAATCCTAGCAACCGGACCAGGTCAGCTACCATGTGGCTTTCTTTGTCTTTGGTCCGTTCTGAGGTTCCTTTTATGCATCATGGGCTCACCGTATCTGATTTACAATTGTTTTCCTGTTTAACAAACATTTTATAGCATAATGTATTTGAAGATAAATGGTTTTCATGTGCTATGCGGTCACTTAACTCTGTTACAAAAAGCATTGGAATGTTTGGTGAATTTTGAAATGAATGTTGATTTTACAATAATATTCTAATTGACTCTCAATAATAGCTTAAAAGCTACTCTTGAAATATAGTGGCTTCTTCAAAACTCCATTGTTTTTTTCTACATGTAATTAATTAAAGAAACTAGAAGAAGCTTAACATTCATTATATGTAAATATTTGTCTTTCTTTGTACTTCAGATAGCATTTTCTCAAATTTTCTAAAGGAGAGATTCTGTTAATGTTGTTCTCATCCACTCAAAACTTTTATTGTTTTAAAGAGAATCCTAAAGAACATCACACTGAAGGGGCGTGACTGAGCTCTGGTGGGCAAGAGTTTTAGAGTTATATAACCAAGGCTTAAATTTCTGTTCTTCTTCCAATTACTGGGTGACCTTGGGGTGGATGTGGGTGTTTGATGATCTGAGTGAGCCTCCGGACCTAATGTTTTTGTGGGCTAATGCATAATCCCCTGGGGCACTGTGGGGGAGTGACTAGGAGAACTTACACACCATGCTTAGCTCCCTCGGTTTCTGGCACAGGGATGGATCTTGTGTGTATTGATCCAAGCTCCCCTGCCTGTCAGATAAGAAAAACGAAGTATGTAGAGTCAAATTACTTGCTTTGGGTCCCATTGCTTCCACTGGGAGACGCTCCCTGTCTCAGTTCCCTCCAGTCAGCATAGCACTGCTTGTTTTCAGTCAGCACGACGAGCTGACAGTTTATTTTAAATTTCTCTGACTTCTTGGGATTGCAAAGTTTCTGAAAAATATGTCAAAGGAGTGAGTTAAAATTGGGGAGTTTAAGGAGGTGAACACCTTCGCAGCTAAAAATCTGAGACAGGACCAAGACCCGGGTGTTGATTCCTGGAAGTCATAGTGCCTTTTGGTGCTGGTTTTGTGTCCAGTAGTTGCACTACAGGCTTCCCCTTGGTTCCTGGCTTGTCTTGATGGATGGCTACTGTTGCTCGTCACCTTTCAAAAGCCCCTGTGAGGTCTCCCCGTGGTCCCACTGGCCTCTTTCAGCACCTCCATGCCAGGTGGGTGGGCTTTGACTTCATGCATCCGGAGAGTGTTTTTTAAAGTTGAGCTCATGGAATACAGTTTAAAAAATGTTAATAAGTAATGTGTGCAGAAAAACTTTCTGTGGTCAAGTGGATTTGGTGAAAGCCAGGTTAAACAGTTAAAAAGTTTCTTTACTTTGGGTCTTTCCAGAGTTTTGAATATGTCCATTTACTTTGAAATCCTCTAAGCAGAAAATAAAACATGTACTATTTCCCAAACTTAGCAAGTCACCGAATTTTTCTTTGACATAGCACCTTGGGACTCATGTTCCCTGGAATACTCATTGAGAAATGCTGACCTAGGAGTTAATTTTTGTTTATCCTGGACTCTATACTTTGCTTCTGTATAAAATATCTTCCTTCTGTCTTTCCCTCTTCTTCCCTCTTCTCCCCTCCCCCTCCTCTCCTCTTCTCTTTTCTCTTTTTCTCTCACTCTTTTGAGAAAACTAGGAATTTATTCTAGAGGCATTTTGAGTAGATATGGCTATGTAAAAATTTGGGCTGCTAACCTAGTAGAAGAGATATTTTCTTGAACCACATCTAACAAACCATAAAAATAAAGTCAAGGCTTCCTGCCTCAAACACCTCACTTTTATCTACCCAAGTTCATTTAAGAACATAGACATTTATTAATCCGCTTTAGGGTGCCCCGAGTTTCAGTTGCTCAATACTGCCATACACAACTGGACATCAAGAACAGAGCCACTGAGAAGGCCAGTGGGCTCACACCTGGAGGGGACAGGGCTGCAGTTTCCTCTTTCGTTGTTGCTGTCCATGATCATGGAGAATAGCGCTCAAGGCACTGGAACTGTCGTCACTGTGTCTCTGTCCATCTCTGGTTGCTGAAAAGGTGTGGAGGGAGAAGTTGTTACTAGGTGAAAAGGTGTGGGCAAATGTGGGTGGAATTTCAGAAATGTATACCCCCACATGGCTGTATACCCCCACATTGCCCTAGTGAGGGCAATTGCTGACAGCAGCATTAAATCACAAGAGCTTACCTGGTTCCCAGGACACTTGGCTTTGCGCATTCAGGGGTATAAATCTCTCCCGTCAAAACAACAGACTTTATCTAAGTGGCAAGGCACTACCGGGTGGCCAGCTGCCGCTTCTAATAGATGATGTAATAATCTTGACTCTGTAATATTGTCAATTCTTTCTAGGTGCTGAATTTTAGAGGCTGGCTATATTGCCACATGTCAAAATATATCCAACTATCAGAAATATTATAACTTGATTTGTATCTTCCTGTGTTTAAATACTTACTGAAGGGAACCAGGGAGGAGGGCAGGTGTAAGGGAGTACAGTGATTGAAAATGATCAAGATATGCTATGTACATGTACCAACTCCCCCAGAGAAACATCATCACTATTGGATTTTGCAAGCTTGCTCTAATAAAAATACTTACTGATCCTAGACCCAGCTTAAAAGTTTTTTCAATTTTTATTTTTGATTAATGTGTATAGTTGTGTGCATATGTGTATGTATATGTATATTCTTTTAAAACAATAATCTATGCTATAAGCTTATGTTGAAAGATTGTTCTTGGGTTCTCAAGTACTGAATTCTTTGCTTCCTGTGACAAAGATTAACTAGTTGTGCACCAACCTTTTCCCTCTTTATCTGTGGATGTGCAGATGGCTTCAGGTCCTAGAGGCCACAGGGTCGAGCTCTCGATGAAGGGATGTGGGTAGAGATGGTGCGTGCCCTTCTCTGGCCTCACCAACACACGATGGCTCTTGTTCTGTTTTTCCATTCCCACTCCTTTCTGGGGACCTGATGAAGGTTCCTGTGAATACTTAAGCATGTGCTTTAGCACTGGGTTACAACCTGACCTGTTTTCCACCTCCTTGAAGATGACAGGTTTGACCTTCTCAGAAACTCTAGGTTGAGAGGGCAGAGGCACAGGGCGGAAGGAGGAGCATCTCATTGGGATATTCACTTTAGACCTTTTTCTTATGAGAAATAGAAACTTCCATCCTCTTAGAACCATTCTACAGTTTGGGCTTGTTTATTCTAGCAACTAAAGGTATCTCAACTGCTGTGATTGCTGAGGACCCTTAGGAAAACTGCCACTGGATCATGAGATGATACGCTTTGGAGCACTACAGAACTGGGCTGGTGTCATGGCTCTCTGCTTATTGCTGGGTGACCTCGGAGACATTACTTAACTGTTCTGAATTTCAGCTGAGACAATGTCAAGGCAGATGACCAAGAAGGCCTGAGCTACTTGCTCTGAACACAATTGGGGCTCATGTGGGAAAACTTCTTTCTTGAAGGCCTTATTCTCTGGGCAGGCTCATATGAATGGGATAGGAAGGGATTAAGGAATTCCTGCCCTCTTGCCCTACCATGGGCAGTGATTCAATAACTCGCTAAAGGTTCTAGTTTGCTAAAGAGTGCCGAGAAGATGAGAGTGAGAGTCACTCCTATGGGGCATCAGAGGAGCTTGACCTGCTGTACCTCAGTGGTCCTTACAGTTAAGTGTGCCGGGAGCCGTATTTGCATTTACCATTAAATGAAAGCATCACTTGGTACCACCCTTAAAAAAATTTTAGAAGAGGAAGAGAGGGCCTCGGCAGTCACGGTTGGCACATGAGCAGATCTGTTTGCAGCTGGAAAGTTGTGATCTGCATATTACTGATCTAAACCGACGGAAGTCAAATTTCTAGCTGCAGACAGGGCCTTGCCCTCCCTGGGGGATGCCTATTTAAGAGCCACTCTTGGCTTCTTCCTTTACTGGCACTCAGGGGTGAGAGGTTGTGGTGGGTGAACAGGTGAGAAATACTGTTTTCAAGTCTCTGGGCATTTTCTTCTTTTGAGAGTTACTTGAGGTGGAATAAACACAGAAAGCACAATTAAGTGGCCCATGTGGGGACATGGGAACTGAGTTTTGGGGAATCTATTTTCCCTGTTAAGGACCTAACTAGCTCTGAGCACTGATGCTTTCAAATTTTAGATTCTCTCTTGAGTAGATACTGACTTATGAAGACTGGGTATATTGCTGAATGTCATGAAAAATATTCATAGATAGGTCATGGATTAATTTTTGTATGTATATTTTTACATATAAGTGATATTCTGCTATTAGAGCCTGTCTGATACTAAATTGGAATCTCAGGGAGATACTTCCATGGTCTTAGGACTGGGTTTTCCAGATAACTATTTCAAATGCTAACTTTGCTTTGCCTATGCAGGTACAACCAGAAGACAGAATCCACTTTGGGTACTAGCTTGGTGGTAAAACACATGCCTACTATTATGCTAAGATCCTGGGATTGACAGTGCCACAACCCCTCCCCCCAAAACAAACAAACAAACAAACCTCAAAAAAACCAAAACCCCAAAATCAGAACAGAACAACAAGGAACTCTCTTTACTTTGGTTTTCATGTACCTTTTATTTTATAAAAAACAGAGCTGAAATAGTTTATTCAGTCTACTTGTATCAATTTTCAAAAATAAGTAAAGGCAGAAATTTACATTATTTTAAAGATATTAAAGAAAAACACACTTATTTAAAGATATCTATCTATTAGGATGATGACACTGTATTCTTGTATTATTTGGTACACTTTGTGTGAAAATTTTCTAAGAACTCAGGTAGTTAGATCAAGGAGAAAATTGCATAGCTTGATAGAATACAGTTGGATTAAGATTCTCTCTTACTTCTTTTGTATGTAATTGAATTGCTTTCCAAGAAAGAGATTTCACCCTTGACCTCTTTCCTTCCAGTGTTCTTGGGTTTTAGGTCTAGGGACAGGTTAAATCTTTGGCAACAACAGAATTAAGAGATGTAGGTGAAATGGAGTTTCTGACTCATGAGATAGCTCATCAACATTGAACCCTTAAGTTCTGGATATTGTTGCTATCATGGAGTACTAGTAATATAGTTGACCATGAAGGCACATGAGGCATCGAGCTTCCTGAGTGGAAGAGAATGGGCAGATGCCCCCTCACGTCTCTTCCTGGCTTCTCTTTCCTCCCAAAGAGCAACAAAACATGATAGGAAATCTCTTCTGATCTAGATTCTGTTTGAGTGTACATCACGTGTGCATACATGAGAATGCATGTAACAATGTCACAGCCTGTCTCAGTTATTTGATCTGAGTGGCAAACCCAAGTTCAATGGCTTGGTGGCTGACTACTTCAGCCAGCCCTTACTGTCATTAGCTGTGTCGACTCACCCGCAGCCTTTCATGGAGAAGCATGACAGCTCACAGGGAACCTACTACTGCACACCTATTGTACCCTGAACTGCGTGACCAGGCCCTGACTGTTGACAGAGGACAGTGCGCCATTGATAGTCCCTGCTGTGGACCTCAAATATTCTTCAATAAGTAGCATGCTCCCATCTTGGAGCCCACACATGACCCCACAGAGCCTTGGTCTGAGCATCCTGCGCTGGTCTTCCTGGGTTGGATGCTCAGAGATCCTTGGCACCTGTGGCTACTGTCAGTTTGAAGATGGGCATGGAATGTGCTTCCTCACTCACCAACTCCTCTCCTATGTGCTGAGGCTGAGAACAGAGCTACTTCTGGCCATCTGCTTTCCTTCAGGCCCGGGCTTACGAGCAAGGCCTTTCCAAGCTTGTGTAACTAAGTAGAAATCCCTACGGAGGGCCTGAACTCAAACTTCTGCCACATGGACAAGAAAGCTGCCCTGCCATGAATTCCTTCTCTGCAGTCAACTTGACATTTTCCACAGTGAACAGTATGTTCTGTAGCCTCATGACAAGCCTAATTTGTGTTGTATTTTAAATATTCTCGAAAATGTCCATCTAATGAGAAGAAAATAATGTGTGTCTCTGCAGAAGCTTGTCTCCACGTGCAGATATTCTGCTGGCAGAAGTCACATTAATGCTAATGAAATCTCAATGCTAAAGCCATGTTCTGCAGTGGGGGAATGGTCTCCCCTGTGCTGAAAACACATTTTCTTCTCATCAGTCCCACTATCTTTATTAATATTAACAGTAATATAGAGAATTGAGCAGTCTGGCTTTTGGCAGGAACAGCCTTAATGAGGGAGAAGAAAGAAAAATGGGTGGAAAGTTAAGATTTACTTTGATAGTGAATAAATTGCATCCTTCCGGGACCCTCATAAGAATGGAGCATCCCGTGACTCATTGCTGTCCCGTGCCTGTTAGTCCTCTTGCAGAACTGCTCACAGCGAAAGCTCCAGTACTTGAGAATCCACTCTGTGGTGAGTTTGTTGGTATATGTTGTTGGTGTGTGTTTGCATGTGTCTGAGACGTCTACTCATGGTTACGCATCTGTAGTCAACAGCCAGCTTCCTCAGAATTTGTTCAGTAAGGGGAAGTTGTGCTATGGGGATCCACTGCTTAATGTGTGCCTGTAAGCCTTTCACAGTTTTAATGTCCTGATCACTGCCTTACTCACCCTATGAAGTACTGTAAAGGGAAATGAAGTAAGGAAACTGGGGGCAGAACCTGGGAAACTTTCTTTCATAGCAGAAGAGAAATTTTCATGCTGTGGGAAAGTCAATCAAAAGTGGCAAATGATGTATTTCCTACTGATTCTTTTCCCCTTGGAAGTTTCTCTAATTTTTGCTGCCTGTTCAAACACGGAATGTGACTATGTCAAATCTCCCTCCTGTTTCAAGGCTGTTTATGGCTCTCAGAGGGAGTGAGACACCTGTATGTTGTTCCCAGGTGGCAAATTACAAAGGCAATGTAGGACATGGGAGACCGGGGAGAGGGCACAGCTTCTTGAAGATGACTGGGTGTCCTATTCCTCCAAGAAAGGCCTGTGTAAGGGGGATTCTGGCTGGAGGCAGGAGTGAATCAAGTGTGGACCATCTGCTTGGAGCCAGCTGCTTCTATTTGGAGGGTAGGATATCTAGATGGCCTCTCCAGTCACGTATCAGTGCCTTACCCTGAAGCTGCTATCTGCAAAGATGGCTCACACTTGCCTTTTCCACCAGGAAGGTGACCCGAGAGCCTCCAGGTTGGGTGGTAAAGAAGATTCCCCCTCCATATGAGCAGAACCAGGGTGGGATCTACGTGTTGGCAACACAGCGGCGGCAGTAGTGGTGTGGCGTGTGTCAGAAAGCCTAGTGTATTCTAGGGAGGTGTGAGCAGAGGAGGCCCTCCAGAATGGAAGCGGGGCGGATCCAAGGAGGACCATGCCTGGAGAGCTAAGCTCCGTTTTGAGTGCCACACTTGAGGAAGAACATAGACAAGTCAAGATACACTTAGAACCCAGTGTCCAGGGCAGAGAAAGGGTGTGAAACCTTGTCATATTTGGAACTCTCTGAGGAATCGAATCTGCTGGCCTGACTCGGGGGAAGGTAACCATCTGCAAGGGTTGTCACAGGGGAGAAGACTTTTTATGAGGCCCCAAGGCCCAAGGATTTGGGACCTCTGGCAGAAATTATGGAGAAAAACATTTTTGTTGCTTAGGAGGAAGATCATTGTAACAGTCACATATGTCTAAAGATACTTCAAATTGTTATTTTGGATAATTATACCAAAGTCTGCAAGGCTGACTTTGATGCTATAGAAACTGTTATGAAGTGTGCTGAAATGGCTATTTTGATATCATGGGCATTTTAACATATCTTTTAGGATAGACTCAAATATTTTGAGCAATAGCAAAGCATAGCAAATGATTTCATTCATACCATCAAACTTTCATGTCTTTCTGTTAGCCCGTTTCCCACCTCTTTCCTTGTTCTTCTCCCTTGCCTCCCTCAGGGTCCATCCCTGGGACTCACCCACTTGTTCCTTTTGATTGGCTTAAAGATGAGGATGCAATGACACTGAAGATGGGAGGCAGATCCCTGGGGTGGAGCTGAGGTTAAAACTGAAAATACTAAGGAATTCATGGCTTTATTTGTATCGTGGAGTCACTGGCATTTTTGTTGTTTCCAGGAAGCCTCAATTGTAATTTTATATGTTATGTGTCGAGGTGTCCACATGTCAAGATGGTGTTATCCAAAATACTTTTATGACTAGCTGGACACACATTAGTCAAGTGTATTACACAAGGAACTCGAGCTTCCAAAGGGTGGTGGAACATGGTTACTTATAAGATATTTTATAATTCTGATCAAAGGGGTTATTTATTTCTAGTCTTTTGAGAGCTCTCCATACTGCTTTCCAGAGTGGTCGAATGGATTTACAGTCCCTCCAGCAGTGCAGGAGGGTTCCTTTCTCCCCACAGCCTCCCCAGCATTGATTGCTATTTGATTTGTGGATATAAGCCTTTCTCTCTGGAGTGAGATGGTATCTTAGCGTTGTTTTGATTTGCATTTCTCTTATGGCTAGAGATGTTGAGCATCTTTTCATGTATCTATTGGCCCTTTGTACTTCTTTGTGAGTGAACTGCCTCTTCATTTCATTTGCCCATTTTTCAATAAGATCCTTTATTTTGATGGGCTTAATTTTCTTTAGCTCCCTGTGTATTCTAGTTACCAGTTTCTTATCTGAGGTGTTGGTGGTGAATATTTTTTCCCAGTCTGTTGGTTCTTTATTTACAATGTTGACAGTTTCCTTTGCTGTGCAGAAACTTTTTAATTTGACAAGATCCCATTTGTTGATAATGGGGGTAATTTCTTTTGCTCTTGGTGTCTTGCCAAGAAAATCTTTGCCTACCCCTAAAAGAGGCCAAAACAACATACAACAGAGATATATGTATACCCATATTCATAGCAGCACAACTAACAATAGCTAGAACATGGAAGTCACCAAAATACCCATCAACAGACCAGTGGATACACAAACTGTGGTACTTATACACAATGGAATACTCTGCATCTGTAAGGTCCAACAGCGTGGAGGTTTTCACAGGCAAATGGAAGAAACTTGAGAATATCATGCTTAGTGAAGTGAGTCAGAAGTCAGAACATTGGATGGTCTCTCTGATATGCGAGACCCAGACCACAACCATCTCATGGAACTTTAAACGAAAGACAAAGGGAAAGAGGGGGACAGGGTGGGGGTGAAGGGAGGGAACGGAGGGTAGGAGGAGGGACAAAAGGAGAGTGGGAAAGCCCTTGTCACTTTGACAAGAAAAGTATGTGCACAAAATGCTCAACTCCATTGTAAACCTTAAATTCTGCACTTGTACATATCAATAAAATCGGGGAAAAAAGATATTTTATAATTCTACAATTCTGAGTTCTAACTCAATAGCCCAGATGCAGGTCCTTGATCTGCGTTAGTCTGTGGTACAGTTTTCACCATCTGCATAAAAAATGCAGAACATAAGAACAATAGATTTAGTTTTCTCTAAGGATCAATTCAATTTCAAAGATTTTTAAAATTCTAAGATAAGGGTCTTTATTGTCTCTTTGTTGTGATACAAATCTTCTTTTTAATGGTGATAGTTGATGGTATTTAAAAATGTTAGTGGACAAAATAAATGTTTTTGTCTCACTATTTTACTGATAAATAAAATCCCAAAGTCTGGGAACCTGATTTATTTGCTTGTGGCTTCCCTATCTCACCACACACTGATAAAATTCGCATAGGTTAATGTCATCCTTTGGTCTTTGTAGCCAAAAATGTCATTTCCTGTGTATGATATAAATTCCCTGGACACAGAGAGGATGACAGTGTCAATGTTATTAGAAGGAGTCATTGAGTGAGGAGGTGATGGGATGGTGGAACAAACATAGAACTCTCTCCTTTTGTATTGTGTTTTTCTTGACTAGAGTTTTTCTCTTAGCTTCTGGTAGCCAAGTGTCATATGAATACTTCCGCTGTGAGATGCGAACACAACATCTCTGCACCCCACACAGGGCACAGCAGACAGGCAAGGTAACAATTACACTGATGTCTGACTTGGTGAAGCAATGAGTTTGTAGGGGTGTGGGCGAGAGGTTAGCCACAGAATTAGAGAGGAGGGGTTACCTACAAGGAGCATGGCCTACAGCTGACTTGAAAGTAGCTACGGCATAGATGAAAACTCATGGAACCTGCATCCTGCGTGCCAGGTCTCCCTACGCTCTAGTTAGCTGTTTCTTTTCTCTCATTCTTGCTCTCATTTGCTCTTTGCCTTTTTTGGCAGCCAGGGAGCATTGCCACGTCTTTTCAGGACCTGTAGGACAAGATTTCTAATGGTACACCCAGAGGGACCAGTGCTCACAGGGAAGTCAACATGTGAGCCTTGAGCTGAGGCCTGGTGTGGGCGGAGTGAAGGATGGGTCTGGAGGTTGGAGAAGAGGCCTGAGAAGTGGGAGCGCTGGAATCTTCTAACACAGCTGGAAACTTAGGGTGTGTCATATAGGCTGCACTTTCCAGCCAGGTGCGAGACCACACCCTACATCAATGAAGTCATGCATCCTTGCTGGTGCCAAGGCTTTCCAGGTCACTCTCACATATGGATACCGTTGCCAATTATACTTTAAGTTCTCAGGAGGATGCTGTGAAGGGATCAACTGGGTTATAGCTCATTTGCTTTGATTTGTATCGAATACAGTAAGTCACCTTCTTCAAGCTTCAAAGAATCATTAGCCAGGAAGAATTTTGACCAGTCTCTTCCTGAGACACCCGCTCACCATATTTATCTCTGTCTTTCCTCCCATCTCTGTGAGAGAAGCCATGCAGCCTTGCGGTGAAGAGCTCAACTTCTGAGGATATTCTTGCCTTGTGTATGGAATCACAGATAAGGACATCTGCAGTAGTAGCTGCATTTCTCACGGTAGAAAAGTGGGAACAGCCCAGCATACATCATTTGAGCCTACCACCTCAACACAGCATGAGGTAAAAGCCCAACAAGCAGCTAACGTGACCAAATGGAACTTGTACCATGGTATCCATTCAAACGTAATGTTGAATGAGAAAAGCAAGTTAGATGGGCACATAGAGAATGACACCATTGACAAGAACAGAAGACAATGCACTGTGCTGTTTCTGCATATGTACATGCATGGCTAAAGGGCTGAAGGTCGAAAGGGCACATATTAGATTTATCAGAGTGGGTGTTCCCATGCCAGTTATAAAAATCAATGAAAGTAAGTGTGACAGTCGCTGTGCGAAATCCAGCTTAGACACACATAGATAGTTATGTTTTCTGTGTTCCAAAATGAAGTTTAAACTTCTTATTGAAACTTAAAAATATAACTGCCAGAAGAAACAGTTTCTAGATTAATCCTGGCTATGCTACTTGTAAGGTGTGCGGCTCCTAGCTATTTCGCCTTTGGAGGCCTTTATTTCTTCCTCTGTGAACCAAGAACACGTTCTGCTGAGAGCCTGACATATGGTAAGTGCACTCTACAGACTGACTTTCATTATTTTTCCCCATTTTATTGATATGTATAAGTGCAAAATATAAAGTTTACATTGATCTTGAGCATTTTGTGCACATACATATTTTTGCAAAGTTATAAGACCTTCCCCTCTCTCCTTTTGGCCCTGGCCCCAATCACCCCACCCACCCAAGTTCCTATTATTTTCAACGTTGCTTTCCATGGAATAATTGTGATCTGAGTTTCTCATATCAGAGAAACCATTCGATATTTCACCTTCTACCTCTGACTCACTTCACTAGACATGTTGGTCTCATGTTGCCTCCATTTGCCTACAAAAGCCTCCAACCTATCTGTCTTTGTAGATGCATAGTATTCCAATGTGTATAAATACCACAGTTTGTGTATTCATTGGTCTGTTGATGGGTATTTTGGTGTCTTCCACATTTTAGCTATTGTTAGCTGTGCTGCTATGAACATGAGTGTACATGTATCTCTGTTATGTTTTGTTTTTAACTTTTGGGGGAATATTCCCAGGAGAGGTATCACTGGATGGAAGGGGATATTTATTTCCAGTCTTTTGAGAAACTTCCATACTGCTTTCCATAGTTTTTGAACCAATTTACATTCCCACCAGCAGACCCTTTCATGATTAAAAACTCTAAGAAATAATAGGTATAGATGGGCCTTATCTCAAACTTATAGAAGCCATACATGCCAAACCTACTGCAAATATCATAGTAAATGGAGAGAAATTGAAAGCGTTTCCTCTCAAATCAGGAACACAACAAAGCTGTCCACTCTCACCACTCTTATTCAACATAGTCCTTGAAACACTTGCCATAGCAATCAGACAAAAAAGTGAAATAAAGGGAATCTGCATCAGAAAGGAGGAAGTCAAACTATCCTTATTTGTAGATAATATGATTCTACATGGAAGACCCCAAAAACTCCACTATGAAACTCTTGGAAATAATAACAAATTGCAGGCTACAAAATCAATTCTAAGAAATCAATAGCTTTTCTCTACACTAACAATGAACTCACTGAGAAAGAGCTCAGAAAAACATCCCATTCTCAATAACCCAGCAAAAAATTAAATACCTACGAGTATACATAACCAAGGAAGTGAAGGACCTATGTAAAGAAAACTATATTACATTGAAGAAAGAAGTTGTAGGCAACATCAGAAAATGGAAAGACATCCCTGTTCTTGGACAGGCAGAATAAATATAGTCAAAATGACTGCTGAAATTGGTGTACAGATTCAATGCAATTCCTATCAAAATACATTTTTTTCAAAGAGCTTGAAAAAATAATCCTTAAATTTATATGGAACCAAAAGAGACCTAAAATAATCAAAGCAATCTTGAGTAACAAGACCAAGGCAGGAGGCATTACAATACCAGACATCAAACTATACTATAAAGCAATAATCATAAAAACAATTTGGTACTGGCACAAAAACAGACAGGTCAGTGGAACAGAATTGAGGATGCAGAGACAAGCTCAAATACCCTCCACTGCCTAATCTTCAGTAAAGGAGCCAAAAGCATACACTGGAAAAAGGACAGCCTGTTCAACTAATGGTGCTGGGAAAACTGGACATGCAGAAGAAGGAATCTACACACACTCCTGTCACCATGTACCAGAATCAAATCAAAGTGGATCAAAGACCTAGATATTAAAACTGAAACTCTGAACCTCCTAGAAGACAAATTAGGCAAATATCTAAAAGACAGAGGTGTAGGCAAAGACTTTCTTAATAAGACACCAAAAGCAAAAGAAATTGTCCCCATTATTAATAAATGGGATCATGTCAAATGAAAAAGTTTCTTCATAGCAAAGGAAATCATTAACACTGTAAAAAGAGAACCGACAGACTGGGAAAAAATATTCACCACCAACACCTCAGATAGGAGGAAAAAATATTTGCCACCAATTACCTCAGATAGAATATAGAGGCAACTGAAGAAAAGTAAAATCAAGAGCCCTATTAAACATTGGGAAGATAAATAAATAGGCAGTTCACTGATGAAGAAGTTCAAATGGCCAATAAATGCTTGCAAAGATGCTCTACATCCCTAGCCATAAGAGAAATGCTAAGGTATGATCTAACTCCAGAGAGATTGGCCCGTATCTAGAGTACAAACAGCAATCTGCTGTCGAGTATACAAGGAATTATTTCTATTGCTTTAAATAAATGCAAAGGATTAGAAATAATTTCTTGTATACTCTCAGACCATAGTGGAATAAAACTGGAACTTAACAGCAACAGAAACAGAAGAAAATACACAAACACATGAAGTCTTAACAACTTATTACTGACCAAACAATGGATCACAGAAGAAATCAGAGAAGAAATCAAAAGCTTCATAGAGTTAAATGATGAGGGAAATACATCTGTGTGAAGAATCTGTGGGACACAATGAAAGCAGTACTTCGTGGGAAATTCATGCTATAAATGCACACATCAAAAGAACAGAGCAGTCATAAAATAACAAGGTAACAATGCACCTTAAAGCCCTAGAGAAACAAGGACAATCTAAGCTAAAAAGCACTAGAAGAAATTATAAAGATCAGATCTGAAATTAGTGAAATTGAAATAAAAAAGACAATAAAAAAGATTAATGAGTCAAAGAGCTGCTCTTTGAAAGAATTAACAAGATTGACAAACCTCTAGCTAAACTCACCAAAAGAAGGAAAGAAAAAGCACGGATTAGTGCACTTAGAAATAGAAAGGGTGAAATTACAACAGACTCTGCAGAAATTCAGAATATTATGAGAAATTATTTTGAACACCTATATTCTAACAAATTAGAGTATTGTGAAGAAATGGAAGACTTTCTAGATACATATAAAATACCAAAATTGAATGAAGAACATAAAAATCTTGAACAGCCCCATTACACACACAGAAACTGAAGCAGTAATAAAAGTTCTACCTACAAATAAAAGCCCAGGACCAGATGGATTCACAGCAGAATTTTTCAGTACTTCACGGAAGAACTAACTCCAACCCTTCTCTGACTGTTCCATGAAGTTGAAAGAGAAGGAATACTACCGAACTAATTTTGGAGGCTAGCCTCACCTTAGTCCCCAAACCAGAAAACTATACACCGACATCCTTAATGAATATAGATACAAAAATGCTTATAAGATTCTGTCAAATAGAATCGAACAAGTAATCAGAAAGATCATATACCATGATCGAGTGAACTTCATTCCTGTAATGCAGGGCTGGTTCAACATACATAAATCAATAAATGTAATACACCACATCAACAAAAACAAAAACAAAACCACATGATCAACTCAATTGGTGCGGAAAAGTCTTTGATAAAAATCCAACACCCTTTCATGATAAAAAATCTGACTGTCATTACTAATGTCCTCCAACTGAGATTTGAATTTCTGCTCCTGGTGAGCACTGGACCCCATCAGGACACCTTTCCTCACCACCCCAGCTAGGTGCTCCTGTATTTTTCCATTCTGCGCTGCACTGTCACCTGTGCACTGTGGTGTTCTAATAACAGTGATGCTGAATGTTTATTGAACCCTGACTACTGGTTAGGTACTCGTCTAGGTCCATTTGTGTGCATTATCTCACTTAACTTTCACACCAACTCTAGGTGTTGCATCTTCATCATTCCTATTTTATCATCTTTTTAATAATTCCCCATTAGTGTCTTCCTGCCCTGCAAGGTGGCGAGTTCTGGAGGGCTGGGGACTTTGACTGATTAATCTTTGTATCCTCAACCCTGGGCACAGGGCCTCAGGTGAGCAGACCATCTAAGGAGTTGCTAAGTGAGGAGTGAATGAGTTCCCAAAGCGCCAAAATGCCACCCGTCCCTCTGGTTGTCAGTGGCTGGGTTGTGAGGTGGCAGGAAAGGTATTTTCTGGGCTGTTTGTCTGTGTGTTGCTCTCAGCACCGAGCCTTTGAGGGACGGTGCAGAGAGGTGGGCCAGTGTCTCTTCACAGGTAAGAAGTTTATTGATGATTGTATAGTTAAAAATATGCTGCATCCCAGAGCTTCTGGCCTCGCCAGCTCTTACTATTCCCTGGATCTCAGCCCCTCGTTCTACCTCCAGGCTGGCTTTTCTCATCTTCCAGGTAAAAGCAGCCTTGTCAAATACCTTCATCCAGTTCTGTATGGCTGCTGGCTCCCTGAGTGGGTGTCTCCAGGAGGGCAGGCTGGGCGTGTGTGTTGTAGGTTCTATCTCTGGGACCTGCTGTGAAGCCCAGCCCTCTGCAGGTGCTCAGCACATAATTGGGGAATGAATGGGAGGCAAGAGAGGATAACAGTGGGAGGAGTGGGTTGTTGGAGTTCAGTTCAATATTCAGATCCACAGCTGGTACCGAAAATACTGTGGCTGTTGTTTTCAGGTCAGTGTGCTGAGAATTTGGGCCTTTCTCTACTTCGGAACTGAATGGTGACTTTCCTGGAAGCAGTCTTGATCACTGGGCAGAATCTTCTGGGGCAGGCATTACTCTCTGTTTTTGGGCAGGGTGGGGGTTTTAACTTGCCCTTTGTGTGAGTCAGGACCACCTGGGGATGTCAATACCAACAGCCCCTCTCCCCCCAGCTTCTGAGATGAAGCCATTGAGGGCTTGTGCATGCTACAGGAGAGATAGGCAGTGCTGTCTTCCTTCAGATCACTCCTTAGCCAAGGTTCAAGTTCGTAAGTATTTAGGAAATCTGGACATATCTTTTAGGTAGAGGGAATTGGTCAGGTTTTATTTTTATATTTATTTAATTTTATTGTGAATTGAATTCAGGGCTTTCATTGTGAGCTACGTCCTCAGCTCTTTCTACTTTTTTATTCTGAAACAGGGTCTAAGTTTGAAACAAGACCTAAGACCTTGCAATCTTTTCCTCCTGCCTCAGCCTTCCAAGTATGAGTCAGTTTTTGAAGGGCATAGAAAATGGATTTCTTTTGCTGGTCCAGAAAGACACTTTCTCCCTCTTCCATTTTCATCCATCTCCTGTCTCTCTCTCTCTTTATTGTGTCTTTTGAATTATTTGAAATATCTGAATGGATGGAGTGATGGAAGGAGAAACAGCTTGAACATGTTGGAGGTGAGTCAGGCCACAGTTGTGGTCTGGAGGCTGCTAGATTGGTGGAGGCCTCTCAAGTCTGGGGACAGAAAGAGAGAAAGAGATTTATGATATGATTAGCATATTTCTTTAGGGTATATTATAAAATGGCTCTGTTACGAACTACTGGGTTAGTAACCATTAGTAGCCACATATTCCTCTACTCCTCTTTTTAAGTCTGATAAAATAATTTTGTCTAAACAGCACGAGGCATCACAGATACAAACCTTGCAGTCATCTGGACTATGGGAACCATTCAAAATGAACTGTCAATGAACCTTTCCTCCACACATCCCCAGGAGCATCGGCCCTGGCGTTCTGGAGCAAGCAAGTCCAGTGTGCACAGGAACTTCGTGTCCTTCCTCTCTTGAGTGGGTGTCCTCAGTCCAACATCCTGGCATGTGCTGGGGACCACTGCCTGCTTGTGTACCCCTTAGTTCTACCATCGTATGAACACAGGGCATAGGAGTCACAGCTAACCATGTTGCTTATAAGGACTTATGAGGTCCCTGAGTGTCTGACTTTAGTGTCTAAATCTGGCTTTCTGGCATGTGTGCTAGAGCCCTTTCTGCCACCTTCTCATTCCTGTAGGCTTCAGTGGTAGCAACCTCTGAAATAGAACAGGCCTGGTCTGAATAGCTCCCATTCAAGTATTGATAACCAGGCCTGACCCTCTGTAGCTTTAGAGATGGGTTGTGACCAAGTGCATTGAGGATGGTATGGCTGTAGACTTGCCTGAATATTTGGTTCATCACCTTCAAGTATTCCTTTAAAAATAATTTTTTTTTTTTCCTGAGACAGGATCCTGCTAAGTGGCTAATTTATCCAGGCTAGATTAAATCCTGGTGATCCTCCTGCCTCAGCCTTCCAGAGCGCTCTGATTGCTCTTGATAAACATTTCTGTCCCACTTTGGAGGCAGGATCCTCCCCCTTGGGCAATAACAGAACTTTAGTAGAGGCACATGGAATGACACTATGGGCTGAGATGCTTCTCAGGGGCTGTATAGGAGGCACTAGCTGGGTTTCTGCTCTTAGCAGGTCAACTTCATTTTTATTCTGTGTGATGGTAAGAACATGCCATGGTTTCCTGAGGGCTTCCTGTGCGCCAGGCCTTGTGGGTGCTGTGGATGTAGACAGTGTTGAGAACTCAAGGCAGAAGGTGCCAGAGGCCCTGCAAGGGTGAGGTGCAGAGGTCAGGATTGTGAGTGTATTGCTTCTTAGGCTGGAGCTCCAGGAGGTCTTTCTTTATAGCCAACACATAGGGAACAGCTCATCCAGGACCTGAGGTAGGGGCCGATTTGGAATGGCGAGGGGCAGTGGACGCGCCAATGTGGCAAGAGCAGAGGGTTAGAGGGCAGAGGGTCAGGGCTGTGAGGACAAAGGTTGGGGGGGGGCTTTGCAATTCGTTCTGAGTGTGAGAGTGGAGAGACTCGGGGCAGGGTGGAGCTCTGGGTGGGTGCCTAACGCTCACGTCAAGAGGCAGGTACTGAGGTCAGGGGTGGTAGCAGAGAAGCTCAGGATAAGCAGTCAGATTTGGGGTTTGTTTTGAAGGCAGAGCCAACAGCACCTGCCGATATGTGGTGAAGAAAGTGGGTTGTCGTAGAGAGGAACAGGGACATTGGGGAAGCCTTGGTGGCAGTGGATGTTCAACAGAAGAAGCTCATGGCAGGAGGCAGGGCATTGGGAATGCGTACTCTCTGTGGAGCTGCTGCAATAGCTTGCTGTCTGCTTTCTACTGTGACATCTCAGTTATCTTCTACAGGACCTTTAGCTGTTATTTGTTGCCCCCATCCAGTGATAAGTCTCATTACCTTTAGTATCCAAGTCAGCCTTTGGCACTGGGAACCTCAACCCACCTTCCCAGCCCATCGCCGGCCTTTTCCATTCGTGTTACCAACATCCCAGACACTCAAGCTGTCCTTCCCCTCACACGACTGCCTTCCACATGGGTGCAGATCCTGTGTCCCCAGCCTCTTCTGTCCCTTTCTACCTCTCAAAGCCTTTCACATCGACAGTTCTGCTTGCTCCATGTTCATACCCCAAATTCTTTACAGTAGACGAGATTCTTTAATAAAACTTAACTTGTACATTTAGTCTAGTCTAGTTTTTCTCTAGTTACAGCTAGATTTAATACACACACACACACACACACACACACACACACACACACACACACACATTAGCCTGGTCCTGAACTCCCTACACATCCCAGGCTGGCTTTGAACTCACAGAAATCTTCCTGGCTCAGCCTTTTGAGTTCTAAGATTACAGGCATGTGCCACAATACCAGTTATCATGTGATCTTGGGGTGCTGAACCCAGGGCCTCATGCTTCCTAAGCAAGTGCTTTGATCCCTGAGATATGCCCTTTCCTGCATACTGTACATTTTGTGTTAGTTATAGAGCCTTACCAGCTGCTTTTATCAACCCAATGGCTCCATTACTAGGTTGGGTGCCTCTCAAGTGCAAAGGTAGGTCTTAACTATACACCAGTCTAAGATTTTTAGCTTCTTAGTGGATCATTTGAATTGTATTGATGAAGGAAGCTGGAAAGGAGCTAAGACAACAGTTTGAAGATTATAGAGATGATATTGCTAGTAGAGGGGATGACATAAAGTGGACTTAAAAAAACCTTAGAAATAAGAGAACTCCCTATTTCATATGATGCTCACTATCCAAATAATTTACATTGGTCTACCAGATGCCCCAGTCCACTTTGCAATTAGATTGGTCACATGACTAGCTCTTGCCAATAGAATGTGAGCAGAAAATCAGATATCACTTCTGACTGAGAGCCAGTGCTATCTTCTTTCTTGGCCTTCCCCTGCTGCATCGATCCTGCGGCCACATGGTGATATGCATGTCACAAGATAGACAGAACTTTGATCCAGACTTCCGGGAGGGAAGAAGGCTTTGTAAGATCGTGAGATGAGTAGTCTGTGAAGCCACTGAGGTTTTTTCTTTACTCTTTGCCTCAGCATAGCCTGTATTATCCTGACTACTGCATCTTCCCAAAACAATGCCAGTACAATTCCCACATGGTGGATGTGATCAGCCACCTGAGCTAGCAAAGTCATAAGTTGTCTATCTGTGCAGTTTGCAGACAATAGGAGTCAGATCAGAGGCAGTTCAGAGAATGAACTCAGAATTCAGAGAAGTAGACTGTGACGGTGCACCAACAAATGGAAGCAGACCCAACTAACTGTCGTTCACTGTGCTGCCGAAGCGGGTAGAGGAAGGGCAGCGAAGAGCCAGAATTTGGCCATGCTTTGAGAGAGGGTGTCCTGGCTGGCTGAAGCAGCAGCAGCTGGGGCTTCTGCAGGGTGCAACTGTGCCCTGCAAAGGATGCCCGGGGCTAAGATGACCAGATGTCATTACATATTCAAGTTACCCAGCTTTGCGGTCCTGCTGCGAGTCCATTCTCGGCTACCACATTTGGATGACAGATAAGTTGACATTGGTTCATTCACAGGAGAAAGAAAGCCCTTGTATGCTGTCACATGTATCAGCTGATTGAACTGATATGTGGGTCATTCTCATTGTGAACTAATTCTCTAGCAGTCTAGTTATTTGTTTTGAATTCTGTAAGGCCATAAGTTTATCCATGGTGGGTGGAGCTGCTCTCAGTGTGTGCTATTAAAACCAGATGTGTGAGTGTGCGTCCCTGAGGCCCGGTCCTGGAAACCACTATTAGGCCACGTTGTGAGGCCTCTGGTCAGCCAGCTGGGTAGCAGTTTCACCCCAGACATTGTCACGCTGTGTTACTACAGGGGGCTGTGCACTGTATAGTGAGTATCCTTAACATGTGAGCTTTAGATGCTTCCAGGAACAGCGCTAGCTGGGAACATTTGTCAGCGTGGTATGTATGCTTTAATTGAAGTGAAAAGCCCAGCATACCATGGAAGAATCTTCCCCTTGAATGTAAGCATGGTTAATTAATTGAAAACCTTTTATACTCAACCATAAACATCACCCATTTTTTTGCTCATTTGGATGAATTCTTGGGAAAGGAGCCTGGCCAACATATGATAACTCTGACATTTTCCACACAAACCTCAAAGAAAATTCTAGATCATCAACAATATATTTACCTGTTGCCCTGTGTTTGAAAGCTACCAATCATTGCATACTCACAAATATTCTGGCAAGTGTGGCTTACATGAGAACCCTGCCTGGGAGATTTTCAGTTCTCTTTATTCTTCCTAGTTCCAGATTTGAACAAAAATAGGTTAGGTTCTCATATCTCTACCCCCAAACCCCAAATGAGAACAGAGCATTGTGAAACCAAAATTCCTAAAAGCGTAGACATATTAAAAAAAGGAAAATAGTTTATTTGTTTCAATCCCCAGAAATAGACATTTTTAATATTTTGGTGAGTTTCTTTCCAGATCATTCCCCTACATATACATATACATATACATATACATATACATATATGTCGTATTATTTTTAAAAATGAGATAATTTTATGCATGCATTCTTGTAATTTGTGTTTTTATTTTAGTAAACTATCTTGGGCATCTTTTAAAAATTTCAATTCACAGTTGTATTTCTAAGTGGCTACAAAATATTTAATTTTATCTGTGTACCATATATATATATATATATATATATATATATATATATATATATATACATATGTATCCTATATGTATTATTTTATGTACATGCACACACACACATGCTTGAATACTATATGACTTTATTTTAATAAAATTTCTAGATAAGAAATATATTCAAAGATTTCCAAGTTTTAAATTTTAATATTTTTTGCCAAAAATGTATTGATTTATTCACTTACCATCGTGGATTTGCATTTTGACAGTATCTGTTAATAGAAATTCTGGGGCTAGCGTTCCCTATACAAGGTATGGGTATCATTTTGACTTGCTAAAGTAGAAAAATTACCTCATAGAGCCCCATATTGACTGTGGTTTCATAAACTCAAGATGGTAACAATGACTCACGAATAAAAGCAGAAGTGCAGCACGTTCTGACATACCCCATGGAATTCCCACCTCTCATCCCTACCACACACAGAAACTGTGACAAACGTGCATGTTCAAGGAGGTGTGTTGGACTGGCTGGAGCTGGAAGAGCTTTGTGTAAACCTACCCTTTACAGAGAAGTCCATAGAGTTAAAAATGGACAAACCTCTAAATCCCACACTCTCTGAATACGCACCTTTGGGTACATCATGAATCCTCTCTGAGCTGAGTTCTTCATCTGGCAAGTGGCATCTTGTGGGAACTAACTGAGAAGTAGACCAACATGCAACATTTGCTTCATAGAGGTTGTGGAGCCAATGACTTCTCCGGCTACTTCCTTTCTCTGGACAACAGAGCTTTTGTTCAATGATGGAATTTAACTGTAACAAGCTCCTCTAGTTTTAAACTCCCAGGGAAAGTAATCATTTAGTTTTTGGAAAATTCTACTCCTCTTGACTTGTTTGAATATATCGGATGTTAAATTACACTGTTGAATTTTATGTTTGTTGATTTGCTTAGAGCAACTTTCTCTAAATGCCCTAACCATATCCATTTGGCTTTGCCGTGTGTATTGGGAAACAGGCCACATTATTGTTTGGTCATATTATGTAGACTCAGTTAATTAAGTTTAAGTCTGCCTATTGTTTTCAAAGGTGTCTCTGTAAACGGCAGTTTGAGTGGGAGTGACTTGGGTTTTGTAAGGCTGGTATTGGGTCTATGAGGCTTTTCACTCTGTGCACCTGTGGAATTGTTCCCTGGTGAGGTGTTGTCTCTGAGGTGTCAAGACTCTGTCTTCTTCTGCAGTAGTCTCTTGGATGATTTCAGTAGACTCTTTCTTTACTCTGGCCATTTCACCTATCTAAGGTGGTTCAACCTGCAGTGCTTATCATCTGGAAGACCCACCATGCTGGTGGACAAGGAGGTGGCTAGAAGAGCACCAATGTCCTAAGTGTCACCATGCTCAGATTCCCCATTAAACTGATTATGGAGATAAGGTATGGGGCTCCTCCTATACCTAAGAAGTGCTAGCTGCTAAGAAAGCTGGTGTGAAGGCAGGCCTTGGACAGGAGAGAGGAAATATAGTCCAATTTATTAGTACTTGTTTTATTGAACCATTCTCAAACATGGGGAGTATCCCTAATTTTCAGATGAGGAAGTGGGATTCCATAGATAATTAAATATGTAGAGGTTTGAGCCCAAGATTTGGGTTTTAGTCTTCTCTCCATTGGCTGAGGGACTAGGATGGCGGCAGTACCAGAAAGATTGTGCTGTGCTGTAGATGCAGGATACTCAGCTGCAGCATCCACAGCAGAGTGCCAGGATCAGCTACACGAGGCGCAGGGGCAACATGTTCTTGTAGGACATCAGAACAAAATTGGGCAGAGGCCCAGTTTGATGGAATGGTTGGCTGAAGCCAGACGTGGAAGCACTTTAGAGGTATCTGGGTGCTCAGGTTCATCTGAAAGATACTAGTTGTTCTGTTCATCCCAAGATACAATATAAGATCTGTAGGAATGAAAAGCTGGGAGATAAAAAGAGCTTGGAGAGTTTTGGCTCCGTCAAGCCTTTGGGTCCAATTACCAGTTTACAGGCATAAACAGACACAGACGAACATGTTAATGTACACTACGGGGCACAATTAGAAAAATGCAAATGTGAGACACTGGGAGGGACAATTTGGTTTATTCTCTCTTCCCTTTGTTATTTGCTCCACCAGTACCAGCAGCCAGACATGGGAAGATTGAATAGGAGAAACATCACTTAAAAGAGACTTAAGAGATGCAACTAATCTCACAGATGAATCCTTACATTACTAACAGTGATGTATGAATCCCAATTCAAAGGGCAAACTACCTAAAAAATAACAAGATAATTTCAGCACACATAATAACAGTGAGTACCTGTAATGTTAAAGTGTGGATTTTAATATCACTTTCCTCTAAAACAAACCAGAGTTCCTTGGAGAAGTGTCCAATTCTAGGCACAAAATACAGTATCTACTTAGAAAGTCTTGTCCTATCAGCTAGTAAGGAATGTGTCAAAGACTACTGGGGTCATACTAAAAAGACTAAAGGGCTTAACTTGGCTTAACTATTAAAGACAGGAAAATATAAGCCTCAATAAGAATAATTCTAAAAAGTGATACAAATGGTTCAAATATGTTTAAGTTCATGAATTCATAATTATAACTTAAATACTAACTGGTCATCAATTTTGGAAGATGCCAAGGAACCTTGGAACAATAGTTGTTATCTGATAAACAAAAGTAAGGGGAGGGAGTCACATATCAATCCTGTTGTTTAATATAAAAGGTACCATGAGATGGCCAAGGAGAAGGTAGGAGAAATTTCCCATGATAGAAATATTCCAACTGATCATTAACGGGTGAATACTGCCCTTAATTGACTGATTTAAGTATTGAACATAAATGAGCAGTGATAACACAAAACAAGAGAGAACTAGGTGTGTATATTAGTTTGAATTCTTACAAAAGGCAGAATTTACAGAAATATAACAAAAAAAGATCTATTTAGAAGGCTTACAAGTCTGATGACAGAGATAGTCCAACATAGTGGTCTGCACATATGAGAGCAGGAGGGTCTGATGGCTGCTCAGTGGCGAGGTAGAAGACCCACCTAGGACTGCAGGATAGCCAGTGAGAGTCTGCTGCAGATCTAGGTTTCTTGGAGAACAATGGCAAAGACCAGAGACTGAAGATCAGCTACTGAAAATCCATCAGCAACAAGTAGCCTGGCACAAATTGAGACTGGAGCGAATCTATGATGAAGATCTGTGGTGTGTGGAAAGTCGGTATCTGCAGACAATTGCAAAGGCAAGAGCTTTCTCAGAGGAAAAAGCTGTAACAATCTTTCTTCCTTCCTTTTATACAGTTCGAGTTCCCAGTTGGGCCTCCCACATCTGGGTGGCTGCTCTTCCCTCATCCACTGGCCCACAAATCACTCACTCTAATCCAGGCTGGTTCTTAATTGCCTAATCTAGGCGTGATTCCTGATTGCCTCAAATTGACATAATCTCACCAACTGCTGTAGTATGCATTCTACAATGAGGACCATAAGTCATTTATGACAACACATTTATGACAAAAATACCTGAAATATGATTAAGGCTCTAGATTTGACTATCAAATTATGAGAAATAGAAATGATAGGAAACAATGTTAAACTATGCCATGAAGCTACCTTCACCAAAATTTAGACAATGGGAACATTCATAGGAAGAATAACCCAATTTCTTCAAAATATATGTTGCAAAGAAAAAATAAAAGAAATGGAAAAAAGAATGGTAGGACCTAAAGAGATTGAAGGGCATGAATCATTATAATGACAGTAGATTTTATTTGGATCTCATTTTTAAAAAGTCCTAAGTAAAAAAAAACTGTAAAAATATGTGTAGCATTTATGAGATGAGAAAATTTGAATACTGTCTAAGAAATTATTTTATTTCATGTGATCCTGTTATTGTGGTAATGTCAGAATCTTATTCTTTCGTAGGTACATATTAAAATACTTACAGAAATGGTATGAAGTCAGGAATTTGATTCAAAAATATGGAGGAAAAAGATATTGGAATGGGGACAAGTTCAGAGACAGATTGAAAGTTCATAGTTTTGGGGACTGGAAAATGCACACATGGAGATTTTTTTTACTTTTTAATGTACTTGGTGGTGTTTAAAATTCTACAAAAGCAGTTAAAAGAGAAAAGAATTTATAACCAACAATGCAATGTCTAATTATATTAAGGAGTTAATGTTACTATTATTATTTTTTTTTTGTTGTGCTGGGACTGAACCCAACAACTCACATGCTGAGCAAGCAGTCTTCCTATAGCCACATTCCAGCCCAATGTTATATTTTCAGCATGTTAGTGGCCGTGTGAATCCATATACTAAAAAGACAGAGTAGTTTCTAAGCATTTTTTTTTTAAAGTTCTTGATGCTTGTACAGGTAAAATTGAAATAAAATTGCCCAGTGTTGTGTAAGTTTGAAAATTTTCTAACTTTAAGGGAACGTACAAAGATAGGCTGGGCTGCAACTGAAAAAAAATTCAGAGTGGCAAAGAATAACTGATATAAAAGGCCTTCTGTCCACGACTAAATTGAATGGAAATTAAAGATTTATTTTCATAATTATGATTTCTTGTGTGTAAGTTTTGTGTCATGGAAAATAAAACCTCAACATAAATCCACTCAAGACAAAAATGGATAGAAAGAAATATATGTCTGGTGATATTAAAAAATCATCCTTTGTAGCAATCCTGGGACAACAGAAAGAATTCTTTGCCCTGTTCCCTTCTCCTAGACCAGATGAAGGTCAGTAATGCTGTTGTGTATGATTAGCCAAAGGAAAGATTGTCGAGTGCTTTTTATATAAACTGTATGATAAATTAATTTCCAAGGGCAAACTTGAAGTTTATTAAGGTTAAACCTTGAAATTCATATCTGAAAATAAATCAAATCACATATTACAAAAGATACAAGATAAACAGCCATCTAGTTGAGCTTTAAATTTGTATTAGAATGTGATAAGAAGGGTGTTTCTTATCCAAAATAGCAGGAAATATAGATGAGAAAATGATGCTTATATAAGGTGGTAGGTTTTGGACACAGAAAGTGGAGAAGATGGCGGGAAGGAGAAACTTGACAAAGTTAGGGTTAGAAACTCTGGAGTTCCAGGATCTGAGAAACAGTGGATTCTATAGATTGCTTGTTCGCTCTCCATTCTTCTTTTCCTCTGATAGGAAATACAGGAAATCTAGAATTGGCTTGTCAGATTCCCTTGCAGCTAGGATGAGAATTGGGTTCTTTCTCTCTGTAAGTTCTTTAATTACTTCTATCTGCGGTGGGATGAGCAGCTCTCCAGCCTCTGACACGTGCTTCCACTGTTTCCAGTTGTCCATGATTGGCCTGTGTCAGATCTTTTGAGACTTTGAGCTAAATAAATCTTTCTTCCTTTAACTGGTGGATATTTTGTCCCAGCAACTGAACAACTAAGACACCATCTTGCTTTTTTGTGAGGCTGTTCTTC
The DNA here is from genome assembly GCA_004027205.1 of Ctenodactylus gundi. Taxonomy (NCBI): domain Eukaryota; kingdom Metazoa; phylum Chordata; class Mammalia; order Rodentia; family Ctenodactylidae; genus Ctenodactylus; species Ctenodactylus gundi. The sequence goes on along the minus strand of PVKB01001072.1, from coordinate 99,472 downwards.
AACAGCAGTGGAATGTGCTTTCTTCAGCCTGGGCACTGAGATGCAGTTGCAGCAGCAGAAGCTACTATGGTATCTTCTTGATTCTGGACTCTCAGTCCCTGAACTGTACCTGTGAGACTGAATCTTCAACTCACAGCTTCAGGAAGAACCTCAGAGAAGCAGCTGCCTGGATGTAGCCATCTGTGGGTCATTGCTTCAGGCTCATCCTTGACATGACCTTTAGCCCTTCCAAAGGCCTTATAAGAACTTCATGCCCTGTATTAAATCTCTTCCTGCTTAATATACCTAAAACAATTTTGCTTCCTAACTTGTTTTCTGATAGAAAAAAAGGATGTTTAGAAAATTTCAGGCCCTTATAAATGAATAAGAGGCCTGCTGAAATTTACTTTTCTTTTCTCACAGAATTACCTGTGCCTCTCAGATCTTCTCCATCCCTTCCGTGTCCCATTCTCTAAGTTCCCTTACTATTTCTTAACATTAGTCCGCACATTACCAGGTATCAGCTGCTCAAAGAGGGACCAGCACTTCACACAGGCAGCCGAAGAGGAAATAGCTCCTATGTTCAGATGTAGACTCAGCTATTTGAGAACTCTGCCAAATCCCTCTCTTTCCATACCAATTATTACAACAACCCAAAAATATAGAGCTTTTATTCTTATTCAAGACATCCCTGGAAGCTCAGAGGTGTTAAATATACTGTCCAATATTATCTTGTACTTTAAGTAGTAGATCCAGAATTGGATCCAAGTGCTATTTGGCTATCGAATAAACTTTTTAGAATACACAAATACAAGAAGATAGTAAACATCGGAGTGTAGTTCTATAGTCCTGCCAAGGAGTGAGTGGAAGTTACACAAGAAATAGAAAAAAAATTTTTATACGCTGCCAGTAATAGTAACATACTTGATTTTCTGTTTGTTAGAGGAACATAGGTGAGCAAGAAGGGGGTGAAAAGCCACCTACAGCCAGGAGTAAAAGAACAAAAGAAAAGCCAAGGTCAGCTGGTGGTGCTGGTGGTAGAAGTGGCTGAGATGTAGATGGCTGCTGTGGCTGGGATGTGGTCTTGTCTTCCAAGTGTGTGTGTGCTGGAGGCTGCATCCAGTGTGGCAGTTCTGAGACAAAGGTGGGACTTGGTGAGAGGTCTGTATCATGGGGGTACTGCCCTCCAAAGGTGCTAAGGTAGGTCTCTAGGGACCTTGAGTAAGTTCTCATAAGAATTAATTGTTATAAAATCTCGAGCCTGACCCCTCAATTGCTCAGTGGCTTCCCGTGTGGAGATGAGCTTTCTCTCTTTCACGTGCACTCCTGTCATGCGTGATGCCGTCTGCCATAGGTCCTGCCTAGAATTGGTTGGATGTTGTGTTATTCCTTGAACCTCTATAATGATGACATAAATATCTTTTGTTTTAAATAAAAAAGCCTTCCTCGGGTACCTTATTCTGGTAATATAAAAGAGACCAATACAGTGACAATGACATTTTCTCGGTGCTGCTTGTGATGAAGAGTTACTGGCAGTCCTGGTGGTGAGTGGTGGTGATTCATATGTTGCTAGGCTCAGTACTAGGGAAGCAGATTTAATGTGGCTCAAGGAATTAGAGATTTGCTTCTCCCTAGATGTTGATTTCTGTTCATCCCTTTTCTTTCTGTGATGAACCTCATTCTGCAGTGAAAGGAGATACTTCTTTCTGCACCAGAAAGCCCAAAACAACTCAGCCAAGCTTCAGGTATGGCTGGGCTGTTATACTGTCTTCCCGATGGGAGTTAATTCCACTTCCTACAGACTGAGCTATCAACTCAGATCTCCTGAGCTTGGTTCTGTAGTAGTGTTGACTCCAGAGGAACAGAAATTGCAGCTTGAACATAGATTTGGAAACCAAAACACAGGGCTTGAGATTCCCGATTCACAACTTTCTATCTAGGTGATTTGAGCCAAGTTCTTTGGTTTTCTTAAGATTCAGGTTCCTCATTTCTGACAAAAGAAGAAAAAAAAATACTACTTCACCTCACATGGCTAGATGCAGATTATCAAGTTAGTTACCTAAAGCATGGTGGGCGCTTAGTCAGATCTGTGGTGGTTCTAGAGTCTCATCAGATGTGAAACCTTTGGTTGCTGTGCCCGTGTGGGATCTAGGTTCCACACTCCTTGTGAGCATCTAATGCCCAATAATGTCAGGTGGAGCTGAGGTGGCAATGCCAGAACCATCCCTTAGTCTTCCATCACACTGATTCCTGGTGCCAAAAAGTTAGGGGCCGCTGGTCTAAGGTCGTCAGTGTAAACACTGCCCGTGGGTTCTCTGGGTATTGCTTTCTACCTTCAGAAACTGTTAAGGAAAACAAGTGAGTGTTAAAGTATATATTTTTTATCGGCCAGAGCAGATTTCCCATTAAAAAAGAACTGTTTTCTAAACTCATGTAAAATGATCCAATTTCTTGAAGATAAAGTGTGTGGGTTTTTTTTTTTTTGTTTGAGTCAGCAAGGAATAGTGGGCTCTGAGCCACCTACTGTCTGATGCAAAAAGCAAAACGAAACAGAACAACAAACAATGGGTGTTTGGCCTGGGTGACCACTCACAGCCTGCCTGAGTTCTGGATGCATACTCAAGTTAATCTATACTTTCAAAGCGATTTCCTCCTAGGAGGAGCTCATCAACCTAATGAGTCATATTTGAACAACGCCCAGTTGTACGTTCACTGAATGTCAAAAGCTCATAAACAGTTTTTTTGAACAGCTCTTATGCCATAGACTTAGAGGTATTGAAGAAAATCTGTCCTATTTCCTCTTTTGGAAATATTTATGTTTATTTAAAGATAATTTATAAACAACTGCGAGCTCAAGTAATATACTTTTTAAAAGATAAAAAGGAACCTGCCCATTTTTATTTATAAACCACTCCAAAGCATCTAGATCTGTAATTCTGTGAGACTGATGGTTTACAGAAATCTGTGATTAGAAGTTAAAATGAATGTATTTAAGTGAGTTTTATTTAAAGTGCTTACATGGGACATGACTCATCATTAATTATTAATAGAATTAATAATATTTCATAAATAGTAATTCATTTTGAGTACTACGAGTACTTTTGTTTGATGATTCAAATGTGTACTATGGTTTTTTCCTTTCTCTTGCTCCGTTACCTATTGAGACTGTAATGGCTGTGGATACCCCAGACTTGATGTACCTCATGTGCACAGAAATTAGGAGAAATTGAAAAGGCCGGAGTAAAATGGGTTGTTCCAAAACTCCAAGAGAAGGAGATAATTGTCTCAATTACAAGTCAGGTTTCGAGGCTGTTTGATTTGAGGTGAGAAGTCAGGTGGTTCCTTTACCTTTCCTCTACTATTTATTCACTTATTGTAATACTTGTTTGCTCATTCATTCACTAAACCTTTTTCTTTTGACCAGAAAACCTTATAGGTCCCCTCTCCACACCTGTACAATGATTCTCGTGTCTGCCTTAAAGTAATTGCATAAATATTTTATTTGTATTATATTTTAGCAATATAATAAAGTGTAAGACAGAGACCCTACCTTTTAAAAATTCACCACCTTCAAGATCAACATGAAAGAAATCTTTGTAAAAAAAGATCTTTTTTTGGTCATGTTGTTATTGTCCCTGAGGATGGGATACGGAAGCAAGGACACTACGTTTTGTGGCTGCATTGATCACTGATCAGGCTCCTGGGTAGATATTCATTTTCCCCTGAGGCCCAGCTCTCCCAAACCCACAAGGGTATTTGAGGAAACACCCTTTCCAGACAGAAGGAGCTCATTCCCATAGATCATTCACGTGGCCAGTTCCTCTACCACACATTTCAAATAAGCTTTAAAGGACCATTAGCAGCCCAATGAGAAGTGAAATTGAACATGCCGACTCTGAGAGTTGAGCACTGGGTCTACAGACATGTTTAGTAGTCGGTTCCTGAATGGCCTCTGTTCCCCAAGCTGCAGCAGGCTTCTGCCCACCTCTGAAACCCTCTCTTGTGCTGGTGATTAAGCTCAGGGCTTTTGTGCTGAGCTACATTCTCAGCCCTTTTTCACTTTTTTATTTTAAGACAGGTTGTCACTAAGTTGCTAAGTTGCCCAGGATGGGTGGACCTTGAGACTGTTCCTGTCTCAGCCCCCCAGAGTTCTGGGTGGTGAGCATGTACCACCATGGACAGCTTGAAGCAGGCTGTGTGTCCTACTTGCTCAAACAAGGATTATAGCCTCCAAAGAAGAAACTTGGCCACTGGGGAAGAAGCAGTCTAAGTTTTTTTTTTTTCCAGGTTGTCAGGGTGTGGGGTCAGGAAGCAGGACTAGAGGATGTCCCTTTGACCTATAAGATAAGAAAGCAAACAAACCAACCCATCAGAGGCAGGAATGGCATGTGTTCTGATACCTAATTTTAGAAGCAGAGGGTGAGGAGATGAGTTGGAACACATATGAGTAATGCCAATAAAAAGTGGAGATGGAATGTTCTTACACTTGCGCTCAGTGCTGGACTGTGGGACCAAAGTGCAGAGAGTTTTGCAAAATGGGTAACTGCCATAGGTTGTAGGTCTCTTCGGAAGGTCTGAGAGACTTGTTAGGAACTGAAGGGTGGAAGATAACTATTCTTGCTTACCCATCTAGGAAGCAGCCAGGGAAGGAAAGTAGAAGTCCTCAGCTGGATAACTTTCTTTTTTGAATCCTTGTAGCCATCTACAGTCAGGGACCCGGCAGAGGTGTCTGAGTTTTCAAAGGAAGTGAGAAGACTGAAGACTGTCTAGAAGAGGGATGGTGGTTGCGTGGTATGCACGCCACATTCTTCCTTCCCAGGTCATGGTGGATGTCACCAGGGATGGCGCTTTTTCCTCTTAAGCTTTATAATGCTTTTATTTTGAGACATACCAAACTATAATACTTCTATTTTAAGATTTACCAAATTGCAAACACCATTTCTTTCCATGAACCATGTCACTTTGTCACGATAAGAGTCTGATATTAACCAAATTATTTAATTATGCTTTTATTTCAACTTATCTGATGGTCACCATGGTAGGCTGGATTGCCAACCTGAAAGCTGTGTACAGGATTAGTAAAGTATGCTTCTGAGTGTGTCCAGGCAGGTGTGGAGTCATGACTTTGGATACTGTACCTGGTCCCAGTCCCTTTCTCACTGGCACTGTTCCCTTGCTCTGAACTTGGCAACTTTGCTCCGCCATGTCCCTGTACTGATGTTTCTGCCTCGGAGCCATCTAAGCCTAGATTAAAACCTTTGGAAACCTAAGCCAAGTTAAAACTGTCTTTCAAATTGTGTGTCAAGTATCTTGTTCTAGCATGGGAAAGCTTGCCAATACACTCACAAAGTCTTTTCAAGTAAAATTTGTCTTGGTGAGTGCATTTCCACCTCAGAGTCAGGGCTTCTTCCTTTTTTTTTTCATGTTGAGGGTAAAGTTGATTTTTAGAAAACTAACGTATAAATAAAAACATCACCTGGTGAATTAGTCAGTGATTATTATATTTACAGTAGCTTGAACTGATTTCTGTCTTCTTAATAATACTGTGATGAAAATACTGCTTGGGAATCATTGAGACAGAAGTAAAAGGGCTGGGCATGGTGGCACGTGTTTATAATCTCAGCACTCTGGGAGGCTGAGGCAGGAGGATCTAAAGCTCAAAGCCAGCCTGGGAAATTAGTGACTTCGGGGGAACCTGTGGCAAAAATAAATAAATAAATAAATAAATAAATAAATAAATAAAGATAATAAAGGAACTGAGGGAAGGCCCTGGGTTCAATCCCTAGAACTGAAAAGAAAAATCATGAGTCTGTCTGTCTCTCTGTCTATATTTATTGTTCCTATCATTCTATGCTAAAGGCAAAGTGCCTAATCTCATAGAGTTTACACAGAAATAGAGGAACTTAGATGGTTAACAAGGAAACAATGGCTAAACAAGTCATTTCAAATACTTCTTAGCTATACAAAGGTTCTAGAACAAGGCCCTGTGTCAATGACATGCTGTGACCACACACTTGGTTAATTGAATGGGCTTTCTACTGAAGGTAGGTTCCTGTCCCTAGAAGCAGAATAACCGAGTGCTTAGACTAAGTTACACTTTTCCCTGGACAGTACTTTGACAGAGATTGCTTACCGTTCCCCTGTAGGTGGACCAACACATCCTGATGCTGGGGAACAGCGCAGAAGGCTGCTTAAGAAGATGAACTCCGCCTAGCATTCAGGGAGCCAAGGAGGGAGAGCTGCCAGTCTAATGCCAGCGGGGACTGCACAGGGAGCTGCATAGCAGCACCACAGCCATGCTACCACATACGAAGGTCCTGTTTCAAACAACGACAACAAACCCCACAGAATCTGCTGTTTACAGACTCAGGGTGTGTTTCTTTTACACACCTAGCTAGTGTTTTTTGAGCACATACTATGTACCAGTACTATCTTACTGCTGGAGACAAGACAGCAAAGGACATAAAGTACTATTCTTTCCAAAACTTTTGTTCCAGTTGGGAAAGAAAGGGAGCAAATAAATGTGACAAGAATCTCAAAAGGCGTAGCGAGTGCTCTGAGGAAGAATAAGGCAATATGATGGGATGGAGAGTGACCAAAGATGGGCTGGTATTTCTAGAAGAGTAGTTAACTGCCAAATTATCTCAGCCCTGATCACTGAGGTATGTTCCAGAATCTCTAGTGGATGCCAGAAACCACTGGCCTTAGGACCTCCTGAGTCCAGTGTACATCATGAATCCTAGGTATCCTATGGATACTATGTTTTTCCTACACTGTATATGCACATCTATGATATGACCTTAATTATTAATTATCCAGTGAGAGATTCACAGTAATAAAACAGCAAGAGTGATAGCAATATAATGTAATAAAAGTATCCTTTCTTTTTCTCTAAATGTCTTGTATTTTTTTCATCATGCCTCTGCCTGTGCCCACGTAGGATGGTACAATGATGATGGTACCATGATACATGATGAGGTAAGGTGACTTTCAGTGACATCGGTGGATGGTGACATAATGGTGCCTTCCTATGCAAGGGGTACTTGAACACAGTCCTGTCATACTGCAATAGCAGATCTGATAACTAAAGGCTGCTATGTGACTAAAGAGTAGGTGGCGTATGCAGGTTGGGTACACTGGGCAGAGGGGTGATTCATGTTCCAAGCAAGAGGAGGTGGGATGGAAAGTGATTTCGTAGTGTTACTTGGAATGGTGTGTAGTTTAAAACGTATGAATTAGTGAGAACCTGTCTCAAAATAAAACGTGAGAAAGGCTGGGACAAAGCCAATGTGAAGACCAGCATTCATTCCCCAGTATTGCAAAATCAAAAATATCTGAATTATCTCTGGAATTTTTTGTTTAGTGTGTTTGGACTGGAGTTCACTGTGAGCAAATGAAACTCAGAAAGTGAAACTATGAATAAAGGGAGGCTATTGTATTCCCGATAGGTTTGTGATGTATAACCGTTTGAAAGCTTTATGTCAACCAGAATGGTTTAGGAAACAGTCAGCTGATCTGTAAGGGTGGGTTTTGGGTGTGGATGACTAATGTGTGGACCAGCAAACTGAGGAAAGAGGGCTCATTCTGAACGTGGGTGGCCCCAGTCGGTAGACCGGTAGCTTGAGGTGGATACAAGAGAGGTTTTGTAGCTTTCTTGTGGGAGACCTCCGGCCTCACCGTCATCTGCAGACATGGATCTGAAATGTTGACTTGTTCCTGTCTTCACACCGCTTCTGGACACCAATTTCCAGCACAGATTCGCTCCCATGTCTGGGTCTTCACCATGCTAGCCTGCAGCGTGGGCTCTCGTTGGATGTGCTGCAGCCAATGTCTGACCTCTGAGCTCACACCGGCGTCCTTCCATCTCCATATCTGCCTGCTTCTTAGATCCTTTAGCTCTCGCCTGTGGAGACAGCCATTCTGGTAGCTTTCTTTTGGCTCTGTAAACTGACCTAAAAAAATCTCCTCATGCACGCCTGTGCACACACAGAAACACGCACGTGTACGTCTATACAGGTATAGAAGATCATTTCTATAATTCTATTTTTTTCTAGGACCCTCATATGGGAAGTCATTGGAGAATTTTGACTAAAGAGATACATTTTAAAAGCAACCGCTCTGACTTCTGGGTGGAAAAAAGACTCCAGGAGGTTGAGACCAGGTAAGGAGGCCGGTGTAGCCAGAAGGGAAGTTGGGGTGAGACACCAAAGGGGCCTGGGCTGGGTGGTGTTGACTGGGGTAAAGGGAGTGATTTGATTCTGTTTGATATTTCAAGCTAGCATTCAAATAAGATTGCAGTTCATGATGCAGCTTTTATATAACATAGTGATGGCCAGTTGTTCCCACTGCGACCCTTACTCACAGGCAGTGTCTATGCCACCCTAGCAGCCTCTCCCCACTTCCATGTTTTTTTTCCTCACTAAGCTACAGGGAACTTCTAGACCCTGATGGGTGACACACCAACCACAGAGATTGAGGATGCTGTCTTGACCATCCACCTACTTGCCTCTAGCACAGTGGCTCCTAATTCTTATCGGAAGGGCTAACATGATTTCCACATGATGTTTTAAGCCTTTCCCACAGCTGACCTGAAGCTTCTGCCCCTGTTGAGAGACACAGCAGAACTTGGGAGTGTAAGGGTCACATTCCTTGAGTCTTAACTTCTTCCTTCCCCTTGCCTTCTTTCCGTTCATCAAGTCAAGCTGATTTTCTTTCTTTCTGGGATGAGCACACATCCTTCTGGGATAGGAGCTCCCTCAGATAAAACCCTTGAGCTGGTGTGTCAGGATTACTTTTGGAGTACTAGAGAAAGATAGGAAGAGGGACTGAGGAAACCCCGTTTTCTCTTGACAGAACCCTAGATGGAAGTTAGACTCGGCATGCTCAACTTGTCCTTCTCTTGGCAGCCATACTCTAGCTTCCTCCCCTACAGAACCCATCCACTAGTTTAGAAGAACGCTATCTATACAGAGATAAAAAAATCAAAAGTACATTGATATATTTCAAAGCATCACTTATCTTCCATAATTAAACACGATGACATCAGCAAGTCACGACAGCTTTTGTTCAGAGGCAGTTGTCTGCTTCCAGGAACGGCCTCCAGGGGCTGCAGAGTGGTGGCTGTTTCTGTCTTCACTACCTGCTGCTAAGCAGTTGCCAGGTCCATTCCGTCTTTTGTCTGAAAAGAAAATCTCCAGAGAAAATTATTAAGGCTAATCTTAAGCAGACAGTCACTGGCATGAGGGAGGAACAGGAGGTGTGGACAGGCATCCACACAGGTAGATGGAGTTTTCTGAAATCTGAAAGGGAGCAATTAATGAAAACACAAGGTGCACAGATCAGGAGACTCAAGAGGACACGGCACGAGGCATGTGGGGGAAGAGAGAGCCTTAGCTTCTGCTGTAAGAAAGTCGGCCCCAATTTTCAGCATGTGTTGGCCTGCTGGCATAAGGGGGCCCGTTAGAACTGGAAATGAATTTAGATGTGGAGAGATTCAGAAGCCACCTGTGACGGTTAAGTGTGATTGTGTCTTGACTGGCTTGGAAGCCACACAGGAGATTCGCAGAGCACACTTCTGGGTGTGACTGTGTAGCTCATGGAGATGCAGCCTAGGGTGCTACCTCTGGCTTGAGAATATTTTTCCATTTAAACAATAGGGAAATTACAGCTTGGAGTTTAGCACACGACCAGGCGGCAGTGCCTGGGCTAAAACTCACAGTGTGTTACTCAGCTGTCCCGTCACTGGGACTCAATGTTAAGCACTCAGTTTAAAGGAAGAGAGGTTTAACTTTTCTCAGTTTCAGAGGTTTCAGCACATGGCCATCTGGCTCCAGGCAGGAAAGTCATACCTGAAGGTCATGGTAGGGCAAAGTTGCAAGAGTGGTGAGGAGGTTCCCAGGTCTATAGACGCTCACCTGGTTGGAAATAGACAGTGTCTGAAAATAAGCAAGCAAAACAAACCCATTGACTAAAACAAAAGAGAAAAGAAAGGCTCTTGGCCAAGAAGTCAATAGGGAACTCAAGTGGGTCTCCTCAGTGAGAAGCGAGAGAAAGGAGAAAGGAAAGCTCTTGTTCAGGGAGCCAAGAGGGGACCTCAGCAGGTAGCCATGGTAGGGCCGGGGACTGTTCCTCATGTACTCCCAAGGCAAAGGGGGCTGGGGATGAGGGAGAGGAGCTGTGAGACGGCTTTTGGTGATTGGTCTTTCATGGAGCAGTGGGACACTGAACAAATCTGAGACTGATCTCAGGTGTGTGCGTGTGTGCATGTGTGTGCATGCTCAGTGTGTGTGCATTCGAGGTGTGTGTGTGTGTCCGTGTGTGTGTGTGTGTGTTGGGGAGGGGGCGGAAATGCAGCTCCTCTTTGGCTACAGGAAACTGACACATATTAACCACTTGGTCTGGAGAAACCGAAAAACAACCTCAACTGAAAAACAGCCTCGGGGTGAAGGGTCCACCAGATACCCTACTCAGCAATTTTTCGTTCCTAAGCTCCTGCCTACCTAAGTTGGAACCAGCGGCAGATGAGTCAGTAGTCAAAGTTTCATCTCTGTATCCCTGCCTAGGAGCCCTCGCCTCAGGAATGCACTGCCCAACAGGCTGCACGGCAATGGTGGTGATATGGTCAAGAACTCCGTGTGCTGGCCTCTGGTGTGAGTTGGCCGTGTCCATGACTTGCAACAAGCATTTTAAATGCATCGGGCATGACCCTTTGAATTACAGCATTTTTAAGTAGCATGGTAGAGGATGCCTGCTTCAAAATATCACCACAGTTCTGTTTGTTCTAAAGTCACACAAAGAGAAGAGAGTTTATTCTTGCTGGATTAATTCTATGTGAAGACGAAGCTTCCAATCTGTCATACAGAGCTTTCTGGAAGAAATTAGGACCAATTTTAAGGGGTTTTCATTTATTTCTTTTATTTTATTCCTCACAAATTTACAATTGGAAAATGTAATCATACTGGAATTAAGTAGTTTGGGGAAGGAATTTCTGTGACTTAAGTTTTTAAAGGAGACTTCTTATTTCTTTTCAACTTAAAAAAAGGTACTCTCACTGAAGACCCCAGCTCTGCTCCCCTCAGTTGCTTCAGTGTGTTTAAAAAACTTTGGCAGAGCATAAGAGACTGACCTTTAACCTTAGAGGAGGAGGAAGAAATGCAATGAGGGGCATGGCAGATGTCTCAGCCACGCCCTCCGTTCTCCCTTTAGACTAGAGCCAAGTGCGTGCATCCCAGGCTGCATGCCTTGAAAAAAAGCAAGAATATGTTCCCTTCTCTTTGTATGACTTACCACTGCGGCAACGACAGTGCCAGTTATTATTCCTCTTTTGAAGCCTTAATGTTTCTAGAGCTGTGGGAGCAATACTCAGCTTTCCTGTTCTACTCTCAACTCCTGTCAAATCCCGGGAACTCTGAGGTCAGCTGCAGGAGTGGGTGTAACTGCACAGCACGGCGAGACTTGAGGGGCCAAAGAGGAAGGGACAACATCTGAGGATGGACTTTGGGTTCAGGGTGAATCATCGCTTTGGTGTTTGCAAGGGACTCTCCCAAAGAGGGGGTGGGCTGCATTTGCCATCTGAGACCTAAGTGCCCTGTGTCGGAGCAGAACTGGTATTTGGCCACTGGCTGTCCCGTGAGAATCTCCCTCTGCCAATGGAGAAAGCTCTTGTCTGCCCGCCACATTTCCTACCTCACTGAAACCAGAGAGAATTGCCTGCTGCTCCGTATTTCTGAAATCCCCACTCACGAACACGTTGTGTTTCACTCTTGACTTCATAACAACAAAATTGGACATATTAGCTTCCTTATCAGCAATGGCAAAATTATCAAAATGAGCATTTAAGATGGAGAGAATGAGGAGAGAGAGGAAAAGACGAGAGATCTTTTTTTCTGTAGGTATTTCAAGGTATTTGCAAGTAAGGCCAGTGACTTTCCTCTATGGATGTTACCAAAACTCTTCTGACCTCTTAGTTACCAATTCCAGAAGACATGGTTCAGATAAGCTAGTATTGGGACATCTTCCCTTGGACAGCCCAACCAGCTGTCTGCCTCAGCTCTCCCTCACCTCTTGAGCCGTGTTTGGCATTAGTACTTCCTCCATCTGCCTCCTAAATGGAAGTGCTGTTTCTCAGTGTTCTGTTTTTGGGAGTCTTCTCACTTTTTAATTTTTTTTTCCTTTGGCAATTGCAGCTAATCCCAGAGTACACATCTAACACACAACCAGGGGTGTACTGACTCTAGTCCTAAACAGTTTTGTGAATCACTGGACATCTTACTCCCTCTGGTTCCTAGCGTTCCCACTGTATGACAGGCATGGTAATGGCACTTGCCTCTTCAGACTGTTGTGTGAGTTAAGTGGGTTCATATATGTGAAGCACAGAGGAAAGTACCTGGCTTACAGTTGTATGTATTTGTTGTTAAATTTACAGAACACCTGACTGCCACAACTTTAGGACATACGTATTTATTTTAACTCATAGTTTCTAAAGGTCACAGTCCAGTCATGGGTGGGCAGCTGGAAACAGTGGAAACATGTGGTGAGGCCGGAGCCAGAGAAAGAGCTCCTCATAGCATGGCAGAAACAGGGCCAAGTCAGAGAGGAAGAGAAGAGCCAGCAAACGCCCCTCCAGGTCAAGCCCCCAGCTCTGCCCCTTCCAGTCAGGCCCCATGTCCCAACAGTACACAGGCAGTATCTATAGGTACGTGAGACTTTTGGGCCTTATTCCAGATCCAAACCACAACATTTCGCCGCTGGCCCTCAAGACTCATGTTCACCTCTTTATACAAGTTGCATTTAGTCTATCTTGGCGAGTTGCCAGGCTTAACAGTTTTAGCAGTGCTGAAAAGCCCAAGTCCAAAGTCTTCTCTGAGACACGAGGCAAATTCTCAGCTGTGAACTCCTGTGAAAATCAAAAAGTTAAGCGCTTCCAACATACAATGGCACAGGATAAATATTCCCATTCCAAAAGGGAGGAATAGAAGGTTAGAAAACACTTGGTTCAAAGCAATTTCTCAACCTAGTAGGGTGTGGGTTAAGTCCTATAGTTTATATATTCTGCACCTGGATTAAACTGTGGTGACATGTGAACTGCAGAGGGCTTGGGTGGCCCTGCTCCTACCAGTTACTGCTGGCTGCAACCTTCATCTTCTCTCCTGCGGGCTCTACCCACTTTCAACCTGCAGCTTTTCTCAGCCAATGATCCATGCTGCTGGCTTCTCCAACACTTTGAGGTCTCCATTACACCGGAGGCTTCTTCTTTACAACTTGATGTACTTCCCTCCCAGGGGCAGTCTTTGGCCTCCAAGGCCTTCCTCGGGAAGCCTCCCTGAACTCGCTCTCTTGCACTCTGCAAGCCTGTAGAGCCAGGACTGTGTAGATGTTGCCAAAGTCTGTCTGCCATTGGCTTGAGCAGTAGCCTGTCCCTCTTGGACAAATTCTGTAGAGGACTTTGAGTTCTTAGATGGTTGAACTTCAGGTGGCTGGACTCTGGTAAACACTTTTCACTTTGGCCCTGGGGTGTACTTCTCAGATAAAAGTCTTTCTATCATTGAATTGGTAAAGGAAGGGGTCTTACTGACTTTTGAGATGCCTTCAAGTCATCTTTCTGATAGTCCTGATTCTAAGTACTTGCTTCTTTTTAATGTTAATCTCTTTAATTCTCCTGTGCTTTACCCCAACTCTACTTGGCCTTTACAATCTACTTTTCTACCAGTATTCTAGTCTTCTGAGCTCTGACTTGAATATCCTACTAGGCTCAGCTCAGAGCACTCCAAGACTTCTCCAGATGGTATCCTCAAACCTTTCCAAACTCCTCCTGTAAACCAGTTCCAAAGGCTTCCAAACCACATGGTCAGGTAGAGCCTCAGCAATGACCCCACTCTTGGTACCAATTTCTGTCTTAGTTACTTTCTCATTGCTGGGACAGAATTCCAAACATCCACCACTTCAGGGAGGAAAGATTTATTTTTGGTCACAGTTTCCGAAGGTCACAGTCCATCCCTGAGTGGGTAACTGGAAACAGTGGAAACACATGGCAGGGTTGGAGCCAGAGAAAGAGCTCCTCAAGCAGGGCATAACAGAGCCAAGTCAGAGAGGAAGGGAGGAGCCAGCATACACCCTTTCCAGTCAGGCCCCAAGCATCTGCTCCTTCCAGCCAGGCTCTACTTCCCAACAGTACACGGTATCCATAGGTCCGTGAGGCTTTGGGAGACATGCCAGATCCAAACCACAACCAGTGGTATGTAAAACAAGATTCAAAGGAATGTTGAGGCTTTTTGCAGAAAAACGATGCTTCCCTCACATATCCTGCTCTTCTAGAATCTCCACTTGACTAGCCAGTATCTCTTACCTTGCTACTAATGGTGTTGTTTTTCTGCAGAACCGTGAACTAGAGTCGTGCATGGATTTTCCTAAAATTATTTCTCTACTCTGTGATCGTTTGCCTCTATTTGAAGGTGGGAGGATGGAGGGAGGAAGGAAACTCACACTCATAGGATTGCCTGTTAATTTGTTAAATACATATTGATTGAGCACATGTCATTGCTATGCCTTTTATATCTTGCCAGTCTTGCAAGTATCATATCTAACCAGAAAGGCATCATCTACCTGTCCTATAGATTATCACTCCTGTGTCTCGTTCCTTCTACATGCATGGACAATGGTTATTTCCTAAGGTTTTGTGATGGGTGACTCGTTCTTATCATTGTATATATTGGATTTGTATTTAACTGAGAGAAAATAAAATTCTATGAGACTCTGATGTCAGTCCGGAATGCTGATCATCTATATGTTGGACTGGATGTTATCTAGAGTCCAGCATCTAATTTTATTAACCTTTTTTTGTGGATTTAGTACTAGCTATTTTCAGTCACAGGCACCTTTTTATTCTTTCCTATTCCTTTCTATTCTTTCTACTCCTGGGTTCTGAGTAGAAATACAGAACTTGGAACTTGGCTTGAACTGAAATGCCACCTACATTCATTGATCCAACAAAAGCAAAATGAATTCTTGTTCTGCAAAACACTGTGATTGTAAAATCTCATAATCTTTTGTTCTTGCTCTCAGGGGCTCACATGTCACACAGCAATCTCAGAATCAGAAAGTTGGTCCTTCATAGCAAGTCAAAATTAAGCCTAGATGTTAGGTCAAATACCTAGTACTTTTTTGTGTAAGCTGTGGTTTCTGGCCAATTTTGTTTTATGGTTATTAATGTATAACATCAGTTCCCGTGAGAAATAAATGCCCTGACTGCTGGACCTGCATCTCACGTGACTTTGTATTCCTACTCCTAAATCTGCTCAGTGGATGCTTGTTGAACAGGTGGAAGGACTATATCTTAATATTATTATTCATCTTCTATTGCTAGTAAACACAAGGCTCAGTGGTGTTGACTTGTCAGTAAATTTGGACTATGATAGAGTTTAAAATATCATGTATTTAAAAATATCTGTAATATAGTTAATGTAATTGAGTTACAAATAAAATTGCAAAAAATTATAAAAATTAGCTCTTGATAAATAAATGAGTGAATAAATAAATAAAATTTGACCTTGAAGGTACTGGATTGGATTGAATATATTTGAGTTTTGATTCACTGAAATTGTCATTGTGTTCATGGCCTGGTCTTGGCTAGTTTTTTCTTCTTCCTAATTTTCTTACCTCCTACTTCTTCCTCTCCATTTAATCTGGTGTACGGTCTTGGATACATGGATATGCATATATTTAAAAAACAAGTAGTGTGTGAATTTTGTATGTGTGATTCTTATTTTTCCTGTTATTGTACTGCCATAGATTAAAGACTGTATACTCTAAGAGTATGGTACCTTGAAATTTACTAAGGCTATCTACACTAGTATGGTCTTAGCAACTTAGAATTACTATAAGCTTCCTAGCAGGCAATTTTATATTCATGAAATATCTGTACTCATAGAAATGTATCTTTAAAGTCTCCATTGTTGGAGCCGGAGGTGCCAAATGCTTGTTCAGGAAGTGTGAGGTCCTGCGTTTGATCTTCCAGCCCCACATGATATAATGGCTGGGCATGGCACATGCCTATAATCACAGCACTGAGGATGCTGAGGCATAGGGAGAACTGCTGTGAGTTCTAGGCCAGCTGGGGCCACATAGTGAGCTCAGGACCTGTCTGGACTACAGAATGAGACCATGTTTCAAAAAAAGTCTAGGTTATCCAATAGTATATGTTATGTTATATGTAAAAAGTCTATGCTGTCAATTAGTACAGTCATCTCAGCATTCTTTTCTTTTGGTTTTATCCTACTATGTATATTTCTTTATTTACAAGGAATATTTTATTAAAGTATACAGTCAAATTAAAAAGTCTTTCTTGGTCTTTCAATTGAGTGTTTAATTCACTTACATCCAATGTTATTGCACATGTATATTTGGAACTAGATACTTGAGCTTTCTGTTTGCCTTCAATACATTTGACCTGCTCTGTTTCTTTCCTTACATGCCTGTTTGTAAACCTTTCAGTCATTTCTTTCTTTTTTCTGTTATTTTATAACTCTGTTGTTTTATGCTGGTGTAAATTATCTTTTCCACTGATAGCTCTTAATGTCTTTGGTCCTTAAGTGGCTTTATTATGCATTAAGATGTAATTTTCTTTTAATTTATCTGACTTGGTGTTTGTAGTATTTTGTGAGCCTGTGGCTTGATGTCTCTTATCACTGTGAATTTTATCTGTCTTTCCTAGGAATCCGCGTACATAGGTCCTTTTTCTTTTAGCTTTTTTCCCTCCCCTCCCCCTCTGAACACATCTATATTTCTTCTTTACATTTTTCTATAATTTTCTTCCCACAGTTTTTCCTTTTCTTTTCTGATCTGAATCATTTCTCTAATATCCTGTGGTCTACAACTTCCCCCTACTCAGTCCTGAGCACAGCATCTTCCCTCCCTCAAGAAAAGAAGCAATATGAACTCTTTTTAGAGGTAATATCAAGTACTGCATTTCCTACTTCTACAGTTCTCATCTGATTCTTTTAAAAATATCTTTCCAATTTTCAGCTCTTGATCAACAACAATCCTCATCTTTAAAAAAAATCTGAAAACATGTTAAGTTGTTTCAAACTTAATGCCTGATAATTCTGTCACCTGTATTTCCTCTACTCCAATGGTTTCACCCCCTCTCTTGGGTTCATGACAAACTGGTTCTTTTTGTTTGCCTGGTTATTTTATATGTATGTGTGTTAAAATATGTAGAATGTAAATTTGGGAAAAAATGTTAAATTTCAAATGCCTTTTTAGCTGAATACTGGAAGGTACATATTTGTACATTCACAGGGTTATCTTCACATCAATCAGTTTTCTTAGGACAAATTTTCATCAGTGTCCTAATAAGTGAATTGCTACAATAAAACAAAGTTAAAACTATTTCACATCGCTACATTAAATGAACTTAAATCTATACCACATAAATATACTTAAAGTAACAGATATGAAGGCAAATTTAGTTATTTCAGGATTTTTAACTTTCATAACTTATTTACTCATATATCACTGATTACTAACATTCTGCTAGATTTGGTTTGTAATTTTATCTGTCTATCCATCCATATATTCATGCATTTGTTTTCTTAAGAGATTTTATGTCAATTTCCCATGTTGCATTATTAATTAGAAATTACTCTATTTTGCACACTACTATACTATTTATTTTCTAATGTGAACTGGTGGGTAAGGCCAGGTTTAGGAATAGCAACAAAGATATAGCAAAATATAGAAAAAACACCTTTGGTAAATATCCCAATAAAGGGATTGGTTGGATTCAGAGAAGAGGCATCAAGATTTAACTACTGTGACCCATTCGAGGAATAGGAAGCTGAGTTAGAGCGGTGACTTAAGTGAAATGGTTTAGGTGTGGAAGATTAATATATTAAGTACTGTGTAGTCTCTCTGACTTGGGAAGCCCAGAGCACAGACATTCTATAGAACCACATGAAGTGATAGTCAGAGTTGGAGGAAGGGATAGGGAAGGGTTGGAGGGTCAAAAATTGGGAAGGGATTGTAAAGTTGATATGATTCATATGTGCATGAAGTACCTGAATTCACTGTAAACGCTATGTATTACATATGTATATTAATAAAAATAGTGGGAAAACATATGTAGAATAAAATTCCTATTTTAAGCATTTCTGAGTGTACAGTTCAGTTGCATTACTTATATTTGCAATGTCATACAACCATCACTAAAACTTTTTGTCACCCCAAACAGAAAATTTACTCACATTCAGCACCAGCCCTCTTCCCTTGGCCTCAGCCCTAGGTAACTGTGAAATGATTTTTTTTTTTTTTGGTTTCTGAATTTATATTTGCCTATTCTTGATATTTATGTAAGAAAAACCACACATTTGTTGTTGTTGTTGTTGTTTTGAACCAGGGTCTCACTCTGTGGCCCAAACTGCTTTTTTATTCATTTTGTGGCCCAGGCTAGCCTTAGACTCATGGCAATCCTCCTGCCTCCCGTATGCTAGGACTACAGGCATGAGCCACTACACTTGGCTTAGGTGGTGACAAGGAGTCAAACTCAGGATCTTGTGCTTGCTAGTCAAGCACTTTAACTACTGTGCCATTCTGCCAGCCTTTTATTGAAGTTTCTTTGTGAGATTGTATGTGGCATATTTTGGTGAAGATTACATGATTATTTCAAAAACAATTGCTTTGAGTTCATCTAATGTTGGAGTTTTCAATTATATTATAAAACCGTTTTTTAACTTTGTTTTATTAATCTATAAAAAGGGCTTATTAAAATCTCCGACCACAGTTGTTTTATTGAACTATTTTCAGGCTTATTGTTACATGTTTTGAGATTGCATGATTAAATTTCCATATATTCATATTCACTCTTCCTTGTGTTATTGAGTGTTTGTGATATATAATGTCCTACTTTGTCCACTATTATGATTTTCAATGAAACTATTTTGTGGAATGATTAATTATGGTGGGTTGCTTATCTTTGGCTCGTATATTAAGTTTTATTTTTGCTAGTTTATTTTGTATTTTCTGTTTCTGCTACTTATTTTTCTTCCCTTTTTTCTTTCTTTTCATTGAATTTTCTTATGTTGGCTGAAAAGTTAAACATTTTTACATAGAGTGAGCCTTAGCTTATTCATATTTATACTTACGTTCATTTTCTTGTAATTTCATAAATTAATTATGTTGACTTGAAATGCACAATTACCTTCTTGTATTTCTGACTCTTCTTGGCAACCTCGCTTCAGATAACCTGCAGTGCTATTCTGATATCATCTAGAGTTTTTATTTTGGATTGCTGTGAATGAACTTTTGATCCTCCTAAATATTTAATAATTATTTAATTAAGTTGAATAAATTGTTAGTTGAGATAATAATTATTTATCAAAGTTATGAGTTATTTTCTTATCATTTATTCTAATATCTCATGGCATCTTTTTGGCTTAGTTATTTCCTTGCTAAGAGTTTCCTTCCAAGAGTATTTCCAGATACAGTTTTGTGTGGTTAAACTTCTAAATCTCTGTATTTCTGAGAATATCTTTATTTCATCCATATATGATAGTTTTCCTGGATATAAAATTATAAAGTTCATTTTCTTTAACTCTTTAAAAATATTACTTCATTATCATCTTCTGGGATTATTAGCTAATTTTTAATTAGTCTGTTTCTTCCTTAGGTAGAATCTATTTTTACTCTATGAAAGTCATTAGAATTATTTTTTAGCCTTTTATGTTCTTAAATGTCTGTGTAATACATCATCTAGGAATGAATGTTTTTCTTCTCTAACTCTTGACACTGCAAGAGAATCTTCTGGGATATCATGCCTTTCCTTTAGTTTTGAAAGGATTTTAGTAGAACTTATTTAAATATTTTCTCCTCTTCCTTTCCTCCTCTTTTAGTGAGTCCTGCTATATTAATGTGATTGTTCCACCTATACCTGATTTTTCTTTAACAATTTCTATATATTTTCTGACACCTACATGGAATAAGCACTCTGGACTTAATATTCTGGCTCAGTACTTGTTCCTTGACTGTTGTTTAATTCATTTATTGAACTTTTTATTATAACAAAGTACTTTCATCCCTACTATCAGATTGACTAGGCTGTAGTGCCCAGCTGTTTGGTCAAACATAAGTCTAGATGTTGCTGTGGAGGTATTTTTGTATTCACCTCACTTAAGTAGAGCAAATTACTAAAAAAGTAGATATCTAATCAGGTAAAAAGTCTTAAGAAGAAAAACTGAGGTTTCTTAAAGCAGATGAAATTCTGCCTCAAGGGTGTAACATAGAAATTCTTCCTGAGTTCTCAATCTGTCAACCTGTCCTGTGAATTTTGAATTCAAGATTATGATCTTAGCTGTTGCCTAAATGCCCAGCCTGCTGGCCTATCCTTCAGATTTTGGACTTGCCAGCACCCACAACCACGAGCTAATTCCTTAAACTCTCTCATGCAGTGTAAGCACATACCTGCCCCCCGCACACACACATACACGCACATTCATACCCACCCACACCCACTCATAGAGCAGGCTCTCCATTTCCTTGGGTTCCTTATCTGCAGACTGAACCAATTACAAATTAGAAATATTACATAATACATTAGTTCTGAATATGTACAGGTTTTTCTTTGTTATTATTCCCTAAATAATATAAAAAATGTAGCATAACAGCTATTAAGATAGTATTTTCATTGTTTTAGGTATTATAAGTAATAGGTTATAGTTAATAGTAATAGATAATGTGAAGTTGATTTAAAAATGAAAGATGATGTGTGTAGGTTATGTGTAAATATTATACCATTTTGTATAAGGGACTTGAGCATCTGCAGATTTTGTTATCTACAGGGGTCCTGGAATCAATTCCCTGAGGATACCAAGGAATAACTGCATAATGATCACAAGAACTAGCACACAAAAAATGTGGTGGAAAATCAATCCCAACTGTGATGGTGTCAGGAGATTGGGCCTAACGGCAGGTGTTTGGGTCATGAATATGTTGCCCTTATAAACAGATTAACACGGTTACTATGGAGTAGGTTTGTAACTATGGGAGTAGGTTCCTAATTAAAGGTCAAGTTCAGCCTAGTCTTGACTCCCTCTCTTTCTCTGTCCTGCCACCATTCTGTGACATAGCAAGGAGACCTCTACTGTGGTGTTTTCATCTCAGCCAGAACCTATTTTGCTGGCTCTGTTCTTCTGCTATTGGTTCCGTCCCTCTGAGAATTCTGCTGACAAATCCATTAACTCCATTTTTACATTTAAAATAAAAGTATGGCTCCTTGTCCCTTCTTCATAATTTCAATATTATCCTTTACTCTTTGAGGATATTTACTGAGGTTCTTTTCTTTCAGATTTGTTTTCCGAGTCTATGGAACTTGCTTCTTCTGGTACCGAATGATTGATGAATTGTTCTGATTTAAGCATTCATAATTTTCCCTGAGCTATATTCCCTTGGGAATGTATCAGAGACAAGTGTTACTTTATAAACAAGGACTTCTCCCTCAACCCATGATGGTGATTTCAATGCTCTGGGATCTTGCTCCCACCCACTTACTCATGTCACCCTTATTGCCAAAGACTGCCTTTGTGTTTCATGCATAAATATGATCACACCACCTGGTCCACTTTCAGGAGGCTCATCTTTGGAGGGAGCTTGTGGAAGTGATCCCTTTCTTGAGACACACAGTGTCACCATTTCCTCTCCCGCAGCTCCACTCTACCCTCAGAAATTGCTGTAGCTAATTTTAGATAAATACAACGTATGGTTTCAAGAGAAGATGCACACAGTGGCTTCACGGATTTCTTCAAAAATATATATTGACATATTTGTATTGTATTTAATATAATATTTATATATAAACTTGTTCATTATGTCTAACATAAATAATGAATACACTCCCCAAAGATGCCTACCCAAAGTATTTCTCTTAGAAATTGGGCACTTTTGATGTAGTCAGTGCTATTTTAAGTGAGGGTATTTTCATGCAGGCCAGAATTCTGGGCCCTGGGCTTCATGTCCACAACTTAATCCTGGTCTAGATGCAGAAAGGAGAGTGGGGGAATGGGGAACTGCCCATTCGATTAGATTTCATGATGCACAAGAAATGGGAGCACGTACTGAGCAATGCTAGCTAAGTACTGCAGCTGTAGGCATAGTGGTAAAGAGCTGAGATCAAAATGACTTAGAGACGGCATCTCACTGGCTGCTCATATGGCATATTACAAGTTCCTAGTAATAATAACAATAATAAAACCAACACTTAAAAGACCTAAGTTTGTAGCAGGCCACGTGCTAAGTGTATATTTTTGACTATTTCTTTGAGACATGCAAAAATCATGAGATAATCATGGTTATTACTTTCCCTAGACAAACATCGAATGTGAGAATTAGAGAGAACAATGTATCCTGTGTCACACAGGAAGTCAGTGGCAGAATTGGCCTGACTGACTCAGGAGTCTTGTGCTTAACAGGTCGGTATCCCCGATGCTGCTCAGAAACAGGATCCTTTGTTTCCTGGTGGAAGACTGGTATGGATGAAGCCACACTTAGCTTGGGAAGACTGGTTGTAGAATCTTTGTGGTCACTTACTAGGCCTTCATTAACATATAAATCTGGCTCTAGAAAATTCACTGTTAAAAAAAGCAAAAGAAAGAGGAGAGGCAGAGATACTTCAGTTTGTTTTCCTCTGTGGCCCTTATTGAGTAACACTTTGCTACTGGACTTCTATTTCATTCTCCCTTGGCAATGAACAGGAACCCAGCAGTGACAGACACCGCCAAAGTGCTGTAGCTCAGGGTCAGTGGGTGAGACTGTCAGACCTCTCCTGCTGCTGGAGTGCTACCTGAGAGCTCAAAATCAGGGATCCTGTTCTATCTCTGCTGATCAAAGAGAGCAACAGGGAAGTAGAAAGTAACTTTGCTGGGATAAGTACAAGGGAGAAAGTCAAGTAGGAAATAGGAATCCCCTGCAAGCAGGAGGAAGGGCAAGGGTGCCACTTGATTGACAATTTAACCATCTTTTATGAACTTCTGCCTATGAATCATTCATAGTCATTTCCCTATACACAGTTGGCCTTTAATGATTGGTGCACATTAGCATAAAACTAGTTCATTGGCTTGAGATCAAATTCGAGGTTCCATGATAAGACACCAGACCATGGGTCATGAGGGTCTATGATCTCATGACCTACTTGACTTTTAGCTTTGCCCTTGGCCATTCCAAGACATGATCTTTCTTAAGCTGTGGGAGTTCTTTGTCTCGGAGGAGTTCCTCATCTGAGGATGAGTTCTTCATCTGGAGACATCTCAACTCACTCTGAACCTTCCTAATAAAATCTGGCTCAGAAGGAAGTGAAGCCCACAGGATTCGCACAAGTCCAGTTGCTGAGCCCCTCCTAATTTTCTCTTGTGAGTGAAGATGAAATTTTTACATAGTTTCTCTTGTTCCTTTGATATTTTCCTCCTTTAAATCTGACGATCCTAGGCTAGAGTTTTGGGTCTACTTTCCTGATTTTTGCTGTTTCTTTCTAAAGTGAAGAGAGCAGAATGATTCAAGCCAGGCGCTATCCCCACTTCCCTTAATCCAGGGTATGTTCGTAGAGAGGTGAAGTCATGCACTTCGTATTTATGTTAGATGTATTCACGTGGAATCCCTAGGATATTTTGCCAGTGAAACCACTCTGTGCACTTTTTCTTCAAACCATATGTTATATTTGCTGAAACCAAAACTGAAGTGGAGCCTTTGACCTTGGGGATATTTTGAGATTTTTCTTCTGCAGAGTGGAACCTAACCCGCCACAGACAAGTCCTCCCAGGTCTTCCTGAGGCTCCCTTGGGAATATGGGATATTCTTTTCAGGATACTGTGTGCCCAAAGGCAAGACTGAGGTATAGAGAAAAAGAGAATTATAAAATGTATCTACTATATAAGACCTAGGCCTCAGGAAAACATCCTGCGTTCTAGTTTGTGGTGACTTTGGGGTGGATTTTCCCCCTCCATTTATCCTGAAAAACATAACCTGTTCATGACCTTAACGTAAGCACCTTGGCTCCTGTCACTTCCTCTCACCTTTGCTCCCATCATGTACACAGCCAGTGACTTCCCTTTATCCTTGCTTCTGTCACGAAGATGGCCACCATCTAACAACTTCCTATACTAGACCTCACCTTGGCAGGCAAGCTGCTTCAACCCTCAGGGGGCAGCCTGACAGGGTGCACTGTCAACAGACCTGTCTGGGACTGAGAGTCTGTCTCCCACGGGCTTTGCGGCATTGGAATTTAATAGTACATCCTTTTACTTTGAGGCTCCAATAATCTGGGGGAAAAGGGCTTTAGTGACATGATGCCAAAGTCTCAATCTTTTCCTAAGATATCAGTCTATCCAAACTCTGAAAATGACACGAGCACTGTCAGGGTGGTAACAACAGGACCTGGTACAGATGTGAGGCCGATGAAATGTCCATTTGTAATTTTTATTTTCCTGATACAGTTCAAGTTGGGGGTGCTTGAAATGAGTGAAAGAGAAAGAGAGAACTTGAGGTCGGTGAAGTGATTCTCTCTGAGTCGTGGGGCGGATAGGAGCGCTGGTTGTGCCTTCCAGTAGGTGGAGGCCGGTCCATTGTCTTGACAGCTAGCTAAAGCTAAAGTAGCTGTCTTAGTGGGAGGGGAGTGCAAACACCTTCTCAGCGGGGCTGTGTACGCCACGGATGTGAACAGAACGGGCTTCAGTGGAAGCTTTACGATTGAGCTTTTCGCTGTTATTACTTGGTTTCCATGGAAGTCTTTTCAGAAGCCCGAGATAACAGCATCTTCACATCGACAGAGAGGGGAAGAAGAAAGAGGGACCTCAGTGCGGGATTGAGCGTTTACAAAGCATCCGGTGTACAGAGCTTCATTCTGTCCTCAGGAAAGCTTTGTGAAACGAGTAAGGACTGGGAGGCCCGTTTTGCCAAGGAGGCTAAGTGACGCACTCCTGGCGGTGCCCCGAGAGTGCGCCGCCCGGCTCCGGCCCGGCAGCCTCTCGGTGGTTTTCACAGCACGCTCTGCAAAGGCCGGGTTCAAAGCCGCCGTCCTGGGTTTACAGCTTCCCAACCCTGGCAGCCCTGCCGGGTGGGACGAGCTCTGCGTGGCCCAAGGTGGGGAGGGGAGGGCGGCGTTTGGACGTGTGTGAGAGCTGGTTAGTTTCCATCGCTTGGGTGGGGAGCCACAGACCGATACAGGGGCCTGGGATGCTAAATGGCTTACCATACTTAGGACCATTCCCCAAAACCAATCCTCTTGCTCAGATTTCCAATAGCATTCCTATGGAGAAATCTTTTTTAAAAACTGAATTTATATATATGGCTAGATTTGAGCTACAGCGTTTCCTCTGTTAAAATAGACATTTGACGACACAGGACAAGCTAACATGGAGATCCTTTCCGCCCAGATCTAAACTCCAGCTCTCCAGGCAGCTTCGTTTTCCGGCCCTCCAACCGACAGCAAGGAGAAGGGCCCGGCCTTGTCCCTCTGAGCTGGAACACCAAGGTGGAAGCCCAGCAGGCCGCGTTTGGTAAAATAGGCAGGTGGCCCGGGGACCGTGTGGGGAAACTGGCCCCCAACGCAAGCACAGGGAGTCGCTACCGATCCTGTGGGTCAGCTGAAAACCAGGTCACGGCTGCCTGCTTCGCTCCCTGGGGAGGAGACTTGGTGCTCACAAATTCCTGCATCCACCTCAAAGCTGCTTTCAGAGCAGCGCGAGATTTCCCCACTGGAACCGTTCCAGCTGGGGGTGGCAGGGAAGAGGGTGTCGCACACACAGGAACCTGTCTGTCACAGCCGCAAGCCGGCGAGAGCTGCGACGTGGCGGTTTCTTCACAAACTCTGTGAGCGGCGCTGGCAGCCTCTCGCTCCGCCACACGTCCTGCCGGGCAGGGCTCCATCATGGCCGCCAGTGCCTCCCCACAGGGACGGGAGAGAAAAGTCCGCCTCCCTTTTAGCAGCTCTTGCTTATGCGTGGTGACAGACAGAGGGCCCACGTAGGCCAGGATGGGAACAGGGAGCCCTTCAGGGCCACCCCAGTAGCCTGACAGAGACGCCCTTCACCGAGCAGGTTCACACCTCCTATTAGTTCTCTAGCCTGCGCGAGAGCCGCCTTGGGGTATGCCTAATATTCCATTTTACAGAAGAGAATGCTGAGGCTGAAAGTGATTATTAGTATATCCGGCTGCTACCCACATCTGTCCTGGCTGAAGAGCATCTTTCTGGTCGTCAGCTACTCTGCATCGGAGGGCCCGGGTCTGCTCCCGGCCCCATCAGCTGAGGATCCCTTGCTCTGTGGCGCCTTCTTGGTGAAGACTCCTGGGGTCACTCTGTCTCCCTGGGTTTCCTGCTCACTGTCTATCTGGGTAAGTGGCACAGAGGCAGTGCTCAGTGGCCCCGTCAGTGGGCACGTCGGAGGGCTCCGTGCCCCGCGCCTCCGTGCAGAGCCTCGCTCAGGGGGACCGCCGTCAGATCCACAGCGGAGGCCTCGGAGGGAGGCAGCTGCCTCTGTGATGGCTGCAGCTGGGAAGATGGGTGCCGTGAGGACACAAGTGACCAGTGCAGGGGCGATGGAGGTCCTGGTGCCGCAGGTATCGTGGCTTGAAAGGCTGGGCACCCCTTGTCCTACCCTCCTTGACGTAAGACCGAGACCAGGCAGAGCAGTAAGGCTCTTCCAGGCACAGGGTGTAAGGAGGCCCTTAGACGCTCAGCGCCTGAGGTGGAGACGGTCCGCTGAGTCCCAGCAGACCCTGAGACAGAGGGGGAATCTTGCCTTTAGCTAAACCATTGATATGTATATGTCATGTCTTGTTTTGCATTTTGATTTTAACAAAATTGCAATAAAATATTGTTTTGTTACTGAACTTTTTAATGTATCTTAATTTTGTATCTGAGTCAAGGGCCTGACCTCATGTCCACCCACTGTTCCTTTTACTCCTCCAGTTGTACCGTCCTCGTCTGCCCTCATATTGTGCTATGAACTTGCCTGGTACCCATCAGCCCCCAGGACCTTCGCACAGGCTATTCTTTTGCCCTGGCCCTCTTTCCTTTTACCTGTAGGGCTTGGTCTCAAACCTGCTCTAAGTCTTTTTCTCATTCTTTATTGCTTTATTTCTGTCTGCTACCATGTAAACAGAAGGAAGGTGATTTTATCTGTGGTATTCGTAGTCATGATCATGCATGTAGCAGATTCTAAAGGTATACTTGCGATATTAAAGAATAAATGAATATGAATATGAAAATAAGTGTGACTCTTGAGGAACTTAAGAGCTACAATTAGGCGCTTGGACTTGAGGAAGAACAGCCACTAGAGGCTGCGGGAAACAGAAGTAAGAGCATAGGAAGCAGTAATAGACTATATGGGGAATGTTTAAATTTAAAAAATTGGTACAGCAAGAAGCACGTTGCCATCAACCCCCCTCAAAGTGCTCCGACTTGCTTTGAACACACCCAGTCATCCTGGCTACTTTCTGAAGCAGTTTTGTGGGTTTCCTTTCAGGAGTGTCTTTTCTGAGCTGAGATAAGAAACAGAGCCTGCTCTGCGAGCATGGTCCAGGCCCCTGAGAACGCGGCAGTGCCTCCCCTTCCACGCAGCCACTAGATGTGACACTGTGGTGACTTCTTCTCCAAAGCCAAAATGACCGTGACAGGTTATGTGTTTTGAATCAATTCAAGACATGGAGGCAGCCAGGCCAATGCAGCTAAGCACACTACAAGCTTTTGTTTATAGGAGCTGGTGCTACACTAATCACTTTTTATAGACATAAAATCTCATTGGGTCCTCACAATAATCCTATTTTCTCCCATTTTTTCAGGTGAGGAAAGTGAGACTCGGGGAACTTAAGAAATATGCCAAAGGATCAGGGGTCTCTGATGGAAATATAGACCTTTCTGAGCTTTAATGAGAGTCTTTGTTGCTTCCAGGATATTTTGTGTGAGGAAGAAAGAAATTGCAGGTCGTGGAAAGCCAAGGAAGTTACGTGTGAGATGGGAGGACAGAGAGGCGATGTGGTCGGCTTTCCTTCATCCTGGGACGCTTCGGCACCATCGTACGCCACCCAGCAACGTGTGAACAGGATTAGATGGGCTCACTGCCACCTGATGGACAGGGTTCTGAACTAGAAGAGCAGTTGGCAGACAAGTCACATTCATTCAGTGGGGCTGGACTCTGCTTGTGACTTCTTTTCACCCTAGATTTTAGTCTGATTAGTAATGATTGTCTTTTGTAGCTTCAAGCCCATCTGTGTTTATGGATGACTCAAGTCATTAACTCATTACTTACCAGCAGCTCTCAAATGAGAAGGGGTGGCCTATGAATGGTTCCAGAGATCTCTGAGGGACAAAGGCACTTGGATAGAAAGACCAACCCGGGAGAACCTTGTTTAGCATCTTGGTTCTGAAAGCTACTTATCCTTTTTGAGGTCATTTCTTCTGGAATAAGCCAGTGATAATCCTTTTCTCATGGATGTTGTAAAGAGAAATAAACCAACTTACACAGAGCACCTGGCCTGGTGCTCTGCACAGGGGAGGTACACCCAGGGTGTTTGTGCCCCTTACTCTTTTTTTTTTTTTTTTTTTGCTTTTATCTTTCCCCTCAGCTTTCCTTTGGGGGCTGTTCTGTGGGAAGACAAAGGGGATGAGGTAAAGAAGTGGCGGGGTGGCCCTGCAGGAAACTCTGGTGGACCAGGTTATGGTGCAACTTTGGTGCTGCTGCTGAATGACACAGCATAGACTCCAAACAGGCACATGACAATAAAAGGGTGCTGCAAGAGCAGTAGCGCCCTGCAGAGTGAAAGGTACTTTTATGCACATGGTTTTGTTGACTTTGCAGAACCCCCGACAAGAGCTGTCATCTTGACTTTCATGACAGAGAGTGAAAATGGCTGACAGACTGAACACCCCTGGCTCCTGAGCTCGAACTCTGTCTGCTCTCTGCCTTGCTCTGTCTTCTGACCCACACAGCAAGCTGGCCTGGTGCATTCTGAATGCCTCTCACCCAAAAGGTCCCCATCATTCTTAAACACCTTCACAAAGCCAGACTTTCTTTGGGGAAAATAGAGCTTTCCAGGAAACTTTCTTGAAACGAATTCCTGGAATAGCAACTTATCTCATTAGAATTAATGTGCTCTGCTGCAGCCCAGGAGGGATTTGCCTCATTCCACAACTCTGAGGGGCATGCTCAGACATGACTAGTCAGTGTTTGTGGTTTCTCACTAATCCATGAATCAACAGTGATTGTTTTTCCCTGCTCCTTATTTATCCGTCTTCTTCCTCTTTATCCCCTGTTGTGATGTGTTTTGCCATGTGAGGCTTCTTGCAAATCTAAGTAAAGTGGCGTTTTAATTATAATTAATTAGACCATACTTTGACAGCACTAATCCCATATTGAACTTTCTCTTGTAATGCAAGATGTGACTGTGCCAAGTGGTCACCTTGAGAAGTGGATGATTGATAACCACGTTGACAAATGTGTGCCCACGGGCAAATGAGACAGTTGTTGTCCTGAACCTTTCCCTCTAAACATTGACCTCTAGGAGTTGCCACGATCTGTCTTTTGGGACTGCTGATACCATTGCCTTCAGACTGGGGTTGGGCGTGCTCTACTTGAGTGTGAATATTTACTCAAGAGGCACGGCCTCCATTGGGCCTGCCCAGGGAATAGTGGTTTGCTTTGTTAGTGATGACTTGACAGTTGGAACCTTCCAAGTGTCACCATGAAGGTACTTGACTCTTACACCATTCTTTCCTGAGCACAAGGTAGTTGGTTCATTACTATCACTCTGTGCTTGAGTACTATTATGGTTTGGATGTAGACTGGCCTCCAAAAGTCTCACATATTTGGATATAATGGGATAACTGTGGAATCACATGCTATTGGGAGGTGGGGCCTGGCTGGAAGGGGAAAATGGTTGGAATTTGACCTGGAGAGATTGTGTCAACTTGTTGAGACTGGGAAACGCCCAGGGCAGAACTTTCATGTGTGTGCAACTGACTCGGGGCCCAGAAAATGAGAGCAGAGCTCCCACTCTGGGTGTGAAGGGTCCAAATGGCAGTCTGAACTAAACAAAGGAAGGAAGAAGAAACATTGTTACTGCTTCTTCCTGAGATGGCTCTGGCCTTTGTCTCAGCCTCCAGACGTCTGCTCCTCCTCTCTCACTTGGCCTCTGTCCTGGAACTTTTTGACCACTAGACCTCCACCATGTGCTTCCACCATTGTTGGTGGCCTATGAATGGATGTGTGAGGCATCCTGAAACTGTGTGCTAAACTAAGTCTTCCCTGTCTTAAGCTGTGGATGTTGGGTATTCTGTCCCAGTAACGAGTAAGTAACTAAGACAAGTACTTTTATGTTTCTTACTCATAGTCTTCCTTTTTCTGCTTTTGTGTGTCTTGTGGTAAACTAATTAACTTGAAAACTAGTTTTGTATCACTTGGCTTGTCATTTGATTAAAGGACAACAGGACCTAGTCCTCTTGAAGGAAACATAATCCTTAAAATGAAATTTCACCAGGATACTAGGTTGCTCCAGTGTGGCCCATTCGCTTCCTCTGTCTCCTTCCCACTTCTCACCTCTTCTTTCTCTCTCTTCTCTTCTTCTTTCCCTTTCACTATCTTCTTTTCTATCTCCTTCTCTTTCTCCTCCTCTATTTAATTTCCTCATTGTTAGGTTTCCTCTGCTTTTCCCTCCATCTTTCCTTGTTCTTCTTTTTGGCTGGCTGTCTACCCAGGCTTATTAAAATGGACGATGCTTAAGAATGCGTTTGGCTGAGAAGAAGAGCAAAGCAAGGTGGGTCCCAGCCTTGGACAGAACTAAGCGGGAGCTGAAAAAGCAGGCCTCGGGTCCACCAAGAGAAGGAGAAGAGCACGTGTTTTTTGTTTTAATATTGACCCTGATTCCAGATAACAATCAGTGGGCAGCTGCAGAGGATTTTCGCTTGGATCTATTCAATGAACAAAGAGTTTGGCCTTTGTTCCCAAGAAGGATCTCAGGTAGCAGGACCCCAAACCTTGAAGATTCTGAGATGTGCTTGGCTGGATAGCACGGGCCCACTCTCTGAGAAAAAAAAGTAAACAGAAATAAGGAAATAACAAATAGAACCAAGGGTGGTAGCTGATCTGTGATCTCAATGGAAACCATCCTCTGATGAACTACATAGAGATCCTGAGGCCACTCGTGAATGCTTCAACTTAAGAGAAATGTTGCGCTAGCAGTTAAGTACCGAACCATGTATTTGAGCTTTAGGTCTACTTATTTCTGAAGAATTTGTAGAGCAGGTACTATAAGAGATACAAATCCCGGATAGCTGGGGTGTCACAGAGCAGTTTCCCTGACTTCTCTGCTGTGTCCTCACCCTTGTGCTGCCAGTCTGAGCGGAGGTGACTCAAGTATCCCTTCAGTCATTTAGATGACTAAAATGTGCTTAAAAAAATTGGGCATATGCTGTGGTGCATGCCTGAACACCAGCACCCTAGGAGGCTGAGGCAGGAAGACAGCAAGTTTGAGCTCAGCTTGGGCTATGTGGCAACTTAGTGAATCTTTGTCTCACTAAATACGTAAATGAATAAATAAACAAAAATGGGATGTAGCTTAGTTTGAAGGTTCTGGGTTCAATCTGAAAATGGAAAAAAGAAGCATAGCTTATAAGCAAGATTCAAACTCTTGAATGCATGTCTTTTGAAAGCACACAATGATAACTCGTACCAATCGAGCCTTTACAATGGGCAGAAGCCCTGGCTCAGCGGCAGCGTACAGACAGGGCTGCAGCTCAGTTCCGCAGTGGTCAGATGGAGCAGGTGCTATTTTTAAGTTGCCTGATAAAAGGGACTAGCGGTGTAGAAAGGTCAAGTACCCTCTGGAGAGGAAGGGATGCAGCCAGCTCCAACCGCCCCTTCTGGTTCAGCTCAGTGGCATTGCCAGCCCCAGAGGGGAGCCTGCTGCCCTCTGTGAGTGGCATGTCACTTTCCTCTTGTGAGAAACGTGTCAGCCCTGTCTGCTTACGTCTCTCCATTCAAGCATGCATTCAGGTAGCATTCATGTTCTGAGTACCTTTTCTGCCTGTGCTCAAAATAATCCTCTGTGGGCTGTGGTCAGTGAGTGACGTGTGGAGGGGCCAGCAGAGGTGCCAGGAGCACAGTTTAATGTGGTCAGCTCTACTGCTGTTGTCAGGGTCTCAGAAGGTGCTGATGGCGTCTCCATCACTGGGCAACCAATAATTTCCTAAGTACTTGCTCCGTGCCAGTCTTTATGTTAAGTACTTGGAAAGCTTTGACTCATTTAATCTGCATAGCATCCTTTTCAGGTGGCTACTGATAATAATATGTCTGTTTTACAGAGCAGAAAACTGAGGCTCAGAGAGGCTAAGCTACTTGTACGTGGTGGCTCTGCTAATGAGTGGCAGACTTTGTGTAGCTGGTGAGACAAGGCTGTTGCTACCTCCAGGGCCGGCTGCTCCGAACTGCCTGGTCATGTCCAGAAGAGGCTGTGCTCTTCAGGACGCAACCCTCCCAGCCACGTCCATTCCATGTGCTATTGCTAGTGTGGCAGGCTTTGCCTGGAGGCCCTGCCTGCTTGCGATGGCCTTTAGCAAAGGCTGCTTGGGGTCAGGAGAAGGCCTTCCTGGAAGAGTGACAGTGAGGGATTTCTCTCAGACTTCCATGGGAAGTGGGGAGTTATGATGGGCCTGTTGTGTCAACAGGGGCAGGTTGGGTTTGTTTAACTCCAGGTGAGTAATTGACTTTATTTACAACCCACAGGCCATTTTTTCTGGCTGTACTCATTCAGAAATAGATGTAATTCCAGGGTCTGTGTGATAAAATGTGGGGCAGAACACAGGAGTGCGTTTAGGCATGGACCCAGCTGGCTCTTAGGCCATGAGGGTGCGGAGGTACCTGGGTGACTGTCTGCAGAGGACCAAGGAACTCTGAGAGAGCACTTCGGTTTCTCTGAAGCTTCACATAGGTGAGGTGGGAAGAATGCTATGCAGCTGGCATCACCCAGACCGGATCCCTCCTCTCAGCCCAGGTGACAGCTACAGGGTGACAATCTGCTTCACTGAGGTCCAAGACCTCGCTGGTAGATCCTGATCAGCTCTGGTGCCCCTGATGGAAGCTGTACAATGCTGCCAGGCCTCAGCCTCCAGCAGAGCTAAGTTGGATAGTGGGACTTTGTGGGTCCAGAGGCTGCTTGGACTCTTTATTACTGTATCAGAGCTGAGGCCATGATGTGGTGGACCTGGTCATAGTATGAGGCCCCAGGGATTTCTGGTTGTGTGAGTGGACGTCCTGGAGTAGGCAGCCATGGAGAAGGAGAGACAGAGCCCTTTCCACATTTGGTGGGGTGACAGCTGGAAGGACACATTCCCCTTGGGAAAAAGAGTGGAGAAATTGGGGCAAAGATGGGAAGTCAAATCAAGTCAGTGAGGGAAGTTGGGCTGAAGGGATATGTCAGGGTGGAAGGCAGAGGAGCCTCTAAGTCCCACCACCAGCATCTCAGAAGGCAAAAGTCAGCTTGTGGTCTTTTCTAGCCTTTGTTCTGTTAAGAGCTAGATAGTTTGCCAAACAAAGCACTTCACTTCACTTCGGGAAATTGAGGGACCCTCAGTTAGGTTTCCAAAACTGGGGCAGCCTTGGCTTTGCACAGAGGCTTGAGAATCACCCCTGAGCTTGAAGCTCTGTGCTGGAGTTTTCTCACTTGATTATCCTTTATTTACATCTGAGGTGTAAAAAGTGTACTTGTGGATAGATAGGTGTAGACAATGATACCAACACATAGATAGACAGACAATCGAGTTTTCCCTTTTTGATTATAAACGTAATAGGGACCATAGAAAATCCGAAATACATATGCAAAGATACAGAGGAGACATTGGAAACCACTCAAGAATTCAAAAATAACTGCTATAATGCTTTTTGGTATGAGACCTCTAGGATTTGTACAAATACACATACACATGCAAACACATACTTGCATGCTGTTTTTGTGAAAAAGGTCATGTGATACACACTTTTATATGTTTGAGAATTGCTCGGACATTGTTGGCAAGTTTCTATATTATTTACAAACCTGCTTAGTTGTGCTAATGGATGTAACAAAAATCTAAAAAGTAATTCTTTTGTTTTAGTTTTAATCCTATTGTGAATGAGAATTACTGACCAGTCTTATAGAAAACTTGTGCCCATACTCTTTTATAGCAGATACAAAGTTTGGATGTGGGCTCCTTTGGACGTCTGAGTCATGTTTGGGGAGGCACGATGAGGTGATTTGCGCAGGAGACAGGATGGGATCCCGGGGTCGACTGACAGTGAGGCTACTTCCGAAACTGGCTCAGCTTCAATCTGAACTAATAGAAACTGTGTCTAGAACAAAAAGCATCAGGTTGATTCTGGAGATCTGGACACATACAACGTTGGGTACCACAGGGGAGCAGGCAGATGGGGGCTTGTTCAAAGAAGGCTGCAAGGGGGTATAGCAGTTTCAGTCACTGCTGGTTAAAATATTGAAGATGGAATGTTAGCTACTGACTGGGTTTAAACACTGCAGAATTCTAAGAAAAAAAAGTCTGTGGGAAAGTGTGATGGTTCTGTGTTCATTAGAAGCCAAAGCTTTATCTATTATCTATTATCTTTATCTTTTATCTATTATCATCACCTTCAGTGGCTCACTTTCATTTTGAAGTCTACGACATGACTGCTAGAGGTCCAGCCATCACTTTCTTATTTCAAGCAAGGTTGGTATTTATTCAGAGCACATGCTTGTTTTGTTAGTTGTTAAAATATAAATCATTAATGGTTTAAATATAAAAGTATTTTGGAACAGGCAGGCCAACAATACAGCATCTTGGCATCCCTAGATTGCCTTCAAGATCTAGCAACGAAAGAATTAAGACAAGTCAGGAGAATCCCGTAAGACTTCTGGCCTAAGGTTGATGTTCATTCAAATGGTGGAATGCCTTCCAGCACCCCCAGTTCTGGGTAATAAAACAGGAGTGACAAGCAAGGAGCTCACCAGGTCAGCTAAACAGAGCCTTTCCCGAAAGCACACTTCCCTTAGCTTCTCTAATACTTACAACTCATTGGCTGTCTTTACCTGTAGTGTATGCTGGAAAGTGTAGTTCTGTAGCCATCAAGACTCAAACTTCCAAAAAAGAAGTCGTGTTGGATAGGCAACCAGCAGCCATCACATAGAAAAGCAAATTCTATGGTGGTCACAAATGAAGAGTCTTAATCTCTCCTATCTTAGTATAAATAACGTCTCAAATCAACATTCTGGAGGGAGATAATTCTCCATTGTGTGTGTGTGGGGGGGGGGTACAAAGGAAAGGGGGAGAATTATGTAGCTTGGATGTTGGAACTTCAGAAAGAAAAGAGAACAGATTAATATTTCTAATCATCAGGGAAAAACACAATGTATCCTTCTGCTGAGACCAACTGCCCAAGGAAACTCCTATAAATAAAAACAATCTCTTCTTTAAAACAGAAATAAATGAATAAGATAAAATCTCTCTTCCAAAACTGGTGGAAGTATAAGTGGAAGGCCATTTGGCAGTATTTAGCAAAACAAAAATTTCACACACCATTTGACCCAGAAAAATCTACTTCCTGGAATCTATTCTAAGAAACACTCATTTGCTTGTGTGACAATGTCTGCACAAAGATGTTGATTGTATGGTCTTCAAAGGGGCCAAACTGGAAACCACAGGATCATCTATCAATAGGGGGTTTGTGAAGCCACATTAGGAAATATCCATAATGAAGTATTAAAAGAATGAAGTAGACCTATTGTGTCATCAGAGAAATATCTGCAAGATGTATGTGAAGGGTAATAGGCAACTTGCATAACAGTTAGCATGCAAATTTTACATAATACTAACTCTGAAAAAAAAAGTATGCTTGTATCTGTCAACATATAAAGTGAACCATGGGCGGGCCTGGGCTGGTGACAGTGGGAGGAAGCAGGGGGTGAGTGTTGAAGGACTTACAGGCTTTGTTCTGTGTAGTGCTTAACTCTTTCAATCAGAATGTATTCATGAATTATTTATGCAATTAAAAAACTCCTGTTGATGAACCTGTTGAGTTTGTCAGAGAAGGCAGCGAGAGAGACACATCAGGAGTGGCAGATAGAAGACTTGTCTTTTCAACACAGCATAAAAATAATGTCATACTACAATGAATGTAAATAAGCCTATAGTAATAATTGTGAAAATGACACAGCAAACACTTAGGCAGTTCTTACTATCAGGCAGGACCATTCTAGGTGACCTACACATTAACTTATTTAATCTGTGTGATAAGTTTGTGGTTGATACTATTGTTATTTCTATATAAGAGATAGAGGAGGGCTGGGATTTAGCTCAGCAGTTAAGAGCACTTGCCTAGCAAGTGCAATGCCCAGGGTTCAGTTGCCTGCAACATGTAAAAAATAGTTGGGCATTGTGGTGCTTGCCTGTAATCATAACACTCCTGTAGGCTGAAGCAGGAAGACAGCTGTAAGGTTGAGGCCAGCCTTGGCTACATAATGAGCTCAGGACCAGCCTGGACTACATAGGAAGACCCTGTCTCAAAAAAACAAATGAACATACAAACAAATGCAAAATAGATTAAGAAATCCATGCCTAGAATAGTGAATGAAGTAGGTCATCCCAGGTCACAAAGGTGCTAAAATGCAGAACAGGGAGCAGAAACAAATCAGGATTCAAAGTCAAGCTCCACAGAAAACCAGCCCCATCGCTCCAGAAAGGAGGAAAGAGTTCTCTGGTTCTTTCCAGTTTGACTCTGGTCCTGAGCTAAGGGGAGAGTTTGGATGAGAAGGAATCCTGCATCCCCCATGGATTTCTGGCTCTGACACACTCACCACTGGCCAAATAGGAACTGTCTCACCTCTTTTTCTTAGTTCTTGCCTTCTCCTGCTGGGCATGAGCTACACAGGTGGGACGTGTAACATAGGTGAGGATCTCCGCCGGGAGCTGTGTGGTGGGGGATGGTAGAGACAGGAGCTAAAACGTTTGGAAGGGATCTCTTCAACCACACTTGTTCTAAATCCATTGTTGCTGGAGGCTTCTGGTCCCTCGACTCCCCTCCCACCTTGGGCCAGCTGGGTTGGCCAGGAGAGCAGCCTTGCTGGGTGGCAGTGGGTTGGGGAGATCTGGAGCTTCCTCTTTGACAGGCAGAAAAGGCTGGCTGGCTGTTGCCAGGTGGGCCTGACACAGGCATCCTGTTTGGCCCTCAAGTCAAGAAAGGCTGGGCTGACAGACAGCTGTCTGTTTCTATGTGGGGATGCATTGTAGGCTGTAACTTAGCTGGAGAGTTATTGGCGTTTCCTGCTTTCACGTTCTCTGGGAGTCCTGCTCTGGTCTCCGACTCTCTGCGGCTGTAAAGAACTTCTACAGCTACTGGTCACTACATGCCTCTTTGCCACGGCCTTCTTTAATTACCAATCACCTTCTCTTCCTGGCCTCAAGGAGTCCCGTTTCCTTAAAAAATTCCCCCAAATCTGCCAATGGTTGAGTGGCTTTTTAAAGGTTATCCCTGTGCTAAGGGCTTCGCTTCTGCTGTCCTCTGTGTCCTTCAGTGTCCTATGAGGCTGGTACTGTGAGGGGTCCCCTGGAAGTGATCTCAGTCACCATTGAGAGCAATATCTTGAGCGGTTTCCGTGCACTCCGCACTGTCCTAAGGGCTTCTCATGTGGCAGATGAATTCTTGCTCCTGAGCATTCATTCCTCAAAGGGGAACAGTCACACTCCCCAGCCTGTTGATGATGTATATGACTTGCATCACCAACAGAATAAAATCGGAAGTGACAAACCTGAGTTGAAGCCTCATAAGCTACTACTGACTGGCCTTGCTTCCTTCCCCCTGTGCAGCCCTGCCTGGTACAAGTAGACGTGGG
Source organism: Ctenodactylus gundi (assembly GCA_004027205.1). NCBI lineage: Eukaryota > Metazoa > Chordata > Mammalia > Rodentia > Ctenodactylidae > Ctenodactylus > Ctenodactylus gundi. The sequence goes on along the minus strand of PVKB01001072.1, from coordinate 61,609 downwards.
TCCCTCTGCTTGGTTCCCCGGGTAAAAATAGGCAGCCAAACCATAATGAGCATGCTAAGGGGACCAGAAGGAAACCTTTGTTGTCATAAGCCCCAGATTTGAGGGTTGTTTGTAGTACAATCTACTGAAAGCTAGCGGAGACACACGTATTACCATGGCTAATCCTGAGACGAGCCCTAGGGGGCAGGTATTCATATACCCATTCCAACATTAATACTATAACTCTCCTAAATCCTGCCCAAGGAGCCTGCAGGGCTCTGTCTCCACACAGAGTCAACATTAAAGAAGCACAAGACAAGAGCCAAACTAATTAAAAGGGAATTTCATTCTTGCATCTTTAAGAAAAAAAAAAAAAACTTAAAAGAGGTCCAAGTGCCACTCTGAACTGAGCTCCCCCACTCTTCCAGGAACTCTCCTTTCACCCTGGCTATTCCCTGAGTTTCTCTTCCATCCTGAGCTAAAACCCAGGTTGCCGAGTACCTTCTCAGAGTGTCTGATTCAGTAGGTATGGATCAGGGCTCGAGGATTTTATTTCTAGCAAGTTCCCAGGAAGGCTGATACTGTTGGTGTAGGGATCATGTGTTGACAACCATTGCATTACCTACGCCTTCTTATGACACTGTCACAAAAACTTACCTTTGACTTTATGGTAAAGGTCAGCATCTAATCTGTGGCTGTGAGGGGGAGTGTCAATTTATGAAGCTTGAGACCTGCCCTCAGGATCGGTGGAAGGGGCTTTTGGGTGTTCTGGCTGGGTCATGGAGGAGTGACTACAGGGTCTCTGTCTGGTCCCTCACGCCTTCCTTTTCAGCACCGGCCTGCTGTTTTGTGGCCACCGTGACCTCCGATGCTTTGCTTCAACATCATCTGGCACCATGATATTTTACTCCAGAGACATCTGACCATGGACTGAAGTCCCAGAAACCACGCTAAGTTTAGTCTCTCCTCCTTTCAGTTGTTGTGTCAGACATTGTGTCTGGTCCTAAAGCCTGTTTTCTTTTCTTGCAGCCCCTCGATCTTCCACTCACACTCTCTGCATTGGGACCGCTGCAGTAATCCAACAAACCACAAAATGCAATCCCAAACATTAAAGGACCTGTGACCCACGTAGCCATCAGCTAATTTTGTTCTCACAATAAATACAGGCTAAGTGAGATTTCACAGTATCACAGGCAAGTAACAACACACAGCTGCAGATCTGATGCACGGTGGACTTGGGCTCCTGGTCTGATTTTTGCCTGGCAGGGAGTCCTTAGGCCATAGCATATTTCATTTCAGGTGAAGCATATGAGGGATGCAGATTTGAAATGGTTTGGGGCTGTGGCTCCTTTCCATATTACTTTTGTACTCCACCAACAATCTTTCCACATGGCAGAGAATGGCACATAGTTTTTGCTCTAAACAGGCCCTCAAGAATGGCTTTATAGAAAGCTCTGGCACCGTAGAACCCTGCTTAAAATCTGCTGAGTTTGTAAACAAGCAGAATAACAGCTTCCAGGCATCTGAGAGTCTATAGCTTCAATCATGTGAGTCAACAGTGAGAGCTGGAGAGAGTAGATTTATTATTTTTTTTAACATCACAAGGCTAGGAGAATGGCATGAAAAATGTGGCCTTGGGGGTGGTTTCTGCACAATACAGACATCAAAGCAAGGAAAGTTGATGGGCACCTGTGTAGCTCTTGGAATTACCTTAGAGTCCACAGGCACAGTCCTCGTCAGCCATGCTATCTTGCACTCCCTGAGCAATAGCTACACAACAGCAAGGTGCCACCTGTGAGGTGGTGACAAGGGTTATATGCGCTCACTTCTCAGTGATGTCTTGAGAACCTTTACTTATAGCAAAAGATACATAATGCAGAATCTGTCTCTATACTCAGTGAGAAAAACGTTGGTGGAATTTGATTCGCTTTTGAAGTGACTTAGAGTTTTTGTTTCTTGATATCTTTGTAAAGATTTGCCTTTCAGTAAACCAAACCAAAAAGGTAAACTAACCCTGACAAAAGGACACAAGTAGTGAGTGCCTCATTCCTAGCTCAGTCAGACTTTAAACATGAAAAATAATCATGGACTATACTGAAAGCTTTCAAATTGTAGACTGTGTAGAAGATGGAAGAACTCCTAGGTGAAACAAGGAGAGAAAGGTGTGCCATTACTTATGGTTATAACACAGAGACTTTTATTTCCCTGGTAACTGCCATCTTCCCTGAGTCTCTGTGAACTGCAAAACTTAAGTTTTCTCTGAGGCGAGCCCCGATGATTCAGAAACACTGACTCTAGCATCTGTTTCTTTTCATAAAGCATGAGAGCCCAGGTACATTGTCACCCCAAAGCAGACCACTTGCACGGGAGTGCCCTGTGCACTTGTCCTATTTTGACTCTATCTCAAAACAAACAAAAACTCCAAATAAAACAGAAAAAAACCCCAATAAAGGCACTTTTTTGGACATGTAGCAATGTCTCTCTTAAACTACCTGACAGTTATTTTGAAAATGGTCTCTAAAGATCATGTGGTTCATGCGCAGAATAGGGAAAGGGATAAATGTGTGTCATCCTCACAGCAAGCTTCCAGAGATAGGAAGGGGAGATTTTCTCTAAATGTTATTCATTGAAAGATGAGAGATCTGAATTCAATGGTTGGACTGAGATTCACAGAATGCAAGAAGGCTTTGGATCCAGTTCTGCTTAGAGCCCCAGTGTGTGTGGGGAGAAGTGGAAGCATTACCCATGCCTTTTGATTTTATATTTAATGCTCTTCTTACCTCTACCTAAGTTTCCTTCATTAGTACTTTAATTTCAAGTCAAATAATTTACTTGTCGTTGTGAGCTGCCAATTTGAGAGATATCAAAATATATCAGCATCAACATTAATGGATACAGGGCATTTTTAAAAATACAAGGCATAACAAAGGGTCTTGAAATTTTTCTTGATTTTCACCCCATCTCTATGCACAGCTTATTAAAGACTAGAGAATTTCCACAGGACCACTTAAATTGTCATCATAGAAACTGTTTGGCAGTGCCAGAATGAATTATTTTTGGTGATGCTGAAGAGTATGATAATTATAAAAAGCATTTTACTTATTATGAAGTGAGGGGGAGTTAAGGAGACACAATAAAATGCGTGCCGGGGGTTGGTTATTGCGTGCTGGGCAGGAGGAAGCCTGCGCTCAGCATTTCTTCATTGTGAAAGCAAGTTTGAACCTTGAGCTCTGATTACAAGATGAACCTTGGCTCCTGGTCTTAATAACTAATTTCTCTTAGGTTAACTTTTCCTCTGTGAAGCCCGTAGGACTAGCACTCTGAAATGTGTAGCTTATAGCAGGAGTTTCTCTGGGAGAAAAGGAAATTCAAACTTCTTAGCATTTGAAGAAAATCTCAGGCTTAATTTTATCTCTGTCATCGGGTAGGTTCAATTAACTTCTCATGACGATAGCTTTGAAAATCTACTTGACTCAGGAAGGATTATTTCTAACCAGTTACTCTTTTTCTAACATACGGATTATTAAAGACACTGATTTAAAGTCAGAATTTAGGTAGAAAGCAATCATACTTCTTTAGAACTCAAATATTTCATAAGAACTATGACTATTAAAATTTTACTTGTTTATCTCAAATTTAAATTTAACTGGATAGCTGATATTTTAATTCACAAAACATAGCAGCTCTATTTGATTTATGTAATAGGCGACTGTGAAATTTTATGTTTCGGGAAAGAGTTAACAAATAAAATCATCTATTAAATGTTTTATGGAGCAAAATATCTTTTGATTAAGATTTGCAAAATAAAATGAGATTTTTGATCACCTGGCTTATTATGTGCAATGTACTTGGGTGTGTTTCATAAATTCAATTCAAATATGTTTATTTTAAATATCAGCCATGGCTCACCCTTCTTTATGGCTAACTATACTATTGCATAATTTGCAACCTTTATATCATAGTTTAGAGTATAACATTCTCATTCACAAGATGGCTAAGTGTTATGATTTTTGAGTTATCTTTCATGAAAAAGGCTAGCCTACCATGAATTGTGTGAGATTTTTCTTGAGTTCTCTGGTCCTTTAAGTCAAAAGAGTTTCATCAAGAGCCTTGATAAGGGCAGTAATAACTTTTATTGAATATTCACTGTATGCCAAGCCATGTGCATATCCATTGTTTTAACTAATCCTGATAACCCCTGACCTGGATACAAGTATTGCAGGTTTGAGCACTGTTATCTGAATTCTGAAATGTTTCAAAATCTTTTTATTTGCCAGCATGACATTTTAAGAGAAAAATTTCACCCTGACCTCACGTGACAGGCCACTGTCAAAATGCAGCTGCACTAAAAACACTGTAAAATTCCTTTATGCTATGTGCATCAGGCATATATAAAGCATAAATAAATTTTGTGTTTATGTTTGGGTCCCCTTTCTGAGATATCTCATTATACACGCAAAATTCTGAAATCAAAAGAAGTCCAACAAAAGATACACTCTGATCCCAAGCATTTCAGTAAAAGAGACATTCAACATGTGTATCTATTTCACACATGAGGAAACAGAAGGCCTAGGAACTTGCCAATGGTTTCGTAACCAATAAATGAAAGTGCTTTGACTCTTCCCCAGGTCTGACTCCAACACGCCTGTACTCAGGCCCACCCCAGAACATTTCCCACTGGCTGGTGGGTCTCCTTGTGAGTCTTGTGAAATATGGGAGGTATACAGACCGTTGAGAGAAGGGGGAACCTAGGAAGGCTTGCCAAAAATCAACTGAAAACCCTTGGTTCTGTGGCGCCCTAGAGAACGTCCTGGAGAAGGACGGGTTCATTCCTTTCGCAAGATGGTTATTGGTCTAAAGCTCAGAATTTAATGCCTTAGTAGAGAGAAAATCACACTTTATTTACAAATGCTTTGAAATGAAGGGATCTGTGGTTTAACCTTTGTGTATGTAGGATACATGATGATTGACCTACAATCATAAAAAAAAAAAAAGAACCCTTGAATCCACACTTAGGAATTGCTTCTGGGTAGAGTCCGCCAGCTCGCCCCCTGGTTTCTCTTAGCAGCGGGGCAGCACAGACCTGCCCGAGCGCGCTCCCATACGTGTACTCTCTAGAAACCCCAGCTCAGACAGGGATCTGCTGGCTGCCAGGAATGTGTCTTCCCCGTCCTTGCGTCCTCAAAGCCGGAGCAGGGCAACGCGCACAGTAAACACCCAATAAAAGCCAGGCGTGAGTTACAGTGACTGCCGACAGGAAAGGGTTTCCGTGGACACCGCAGATGGCTGGAGAATACACAGTTACAAATCTACCCACGGCTAGGATTTTCGACTAGAATTTGTGAATGTAAGAGCTGACTTTGCTCTCTAGGGTCCAGGTTTCAGGCGAGGGGTAGAGTAGGAAGAGCTGGGGCACGCAAATATTTATGTCTGTGTACTGTGCGATCCTTACCGTGTCCTCTCAGTCCAGCCCGAGCGCACTCTCCTTAGCGCGTAGACGCGTGTCCGTGCAGCGCTTCTTACCACAGCTGACACTGAGCTTAGAGCCCAGCTGTACGCTTGCAGAAAGCCTTCGAGAGAGACCCTTCACGAGGAACCGATCCTTCCAAACTCAAGTCTAATTACTTTTGCAGCAACATTTCTACTTTGGATGTTTCCCGTGAACAAGGCTCCTTTCACGCCGTGGATGAAACACGGGGCCCTCTATCTCGGCAGAAAAAACACCCACCACGTGGCCTGACCGGCAGACCCCAACAAGGAAGCCCAGGTCTCTCTTCTGCTCGAGCAGCTGGCTCGATGTCAAGGGACACTGTTCGAGAAGAGCTTGGATTTCATGTTGGCAGAGCCCTTGAAAATACTCCTATCTTCTCTCTGCTACCCAAACATTTGCTTCCTGTGGTCATAAAAAGTGACAACTGACCTAAGGTCGTGGAGTTCAATGGGCCCAAGACACTGGGATCATTTTAGGCACACGGACAGATGCTTTCTCAATAAACAATATTTGATGGAGCAATATGAAGGCAGCCTGGCAATTATATTTTCTCAAATTGAATTTAGGGATATGGCTCTAAAGAGATGTTTACATCCCCACACTGTGGAGCCGAAAAACCTCTAGCCCTCCGCATCTATGGCAGCTGTTTATACGCCCAGAGATTCAACCTAACATCATTAATGATGGCTGATTTTGCCTGTACTGAACACGTGCAGACTTTTTTCCTTATTTCCTAAGCAACACAGCACTAGATATTACAGATCATCTAGAGATGGCCTGAAATGCGTGGAAGGTTGTGTGTGGGGTACATGCAAATACTATTATAGAAAGGATGTATCAGCAAATTTTGGTATCCTTGAGAGTGTCCTGGGACAAATCACTCATGGATACTGGTAAATAAGAATGAACAAAATAACATCTTAGGTAGGCATAGGAAAAATTAAGTTTCTACTTATCACTATTGATACCCACAGCAACATGGTTTTATTACTTTAAAGAGATAGATTTATTTATTTATTTATTTATTTTGGTGATAGACATCATGGCCACAACGAGAAGAGTACTAGGTTGGGAATTAGGTGCTCTCACTCATGTACACACCTGAACTCTCCTGTTCTACAATGTTTCTGTGACCGGCAAGGCATTCCAGAAATGTGAAATGTTCTCATTACGGCATCCACTAGCCCGGAAAGGGCAGTGCTGAGGTGTGTATGGGTGGCCATGGCATGAAAGATCCGTCAGTATGGGAAGAAGGCCCCATGCCCCAAGGACAGACCAGAGGTGTCACCCTGACTATCCTTCGCATTGTGTTCTAAGCTACTAAGCTGAGCATGGGGGAAGGACACCCACTTGGGCTAAAATAGGGACCCAAATAAGACAGAGATCAGCTGTGCCACTATGGCTTTGTGTTTGTCGGTAAGTCACTTAGTAACTCTAAATTCCTATTTCTTTCCATGTATAAGAGCTTCTGTATGGGGAACCTGGTACCACAAAGCACCTCACACATTGTGGGTACTCACAAAATCAGTTATTATTACTTGCTAGTAGAGATTCTTTGGTGTCAGGTGTTGGCTTGATGTTCTATCTACCGCAAGTCTTTTGCAGTAATTCTCGTAATTACTGAGTTAGGTGAAGTTAAGCTTTTTTTAATGCATCTTCATCAGAATTCTGTGCATCTAACACGGCCCATGTAGGCCCTGAGATCTCTCCGCCATTCTTAGTATCATTTCTTATTGATGATGGATTAGCATTTATTATGTTGGAGGAAGAGAAATAAGAAACAGGTCGACAGAAGCATTAAAACCTTAAATTTAAGGACCTGAAATCTCAGGAGCAGTCTGGCTCCAAGTCAGAGAAGCCACCCAGATTCTACTGCTGCCACTACTCGCTGCTTGCTGTGTGACCTAGAGCAAGTTACACAGTGTCTTTCATACTATACTTAGAATTAATATGACTACCTAGGATGATAATGCACAGAATTGGGCCAATAATGTTTAGTATAGAAAATACTCATAGAATGATTATAAGAATTAAGGAAATATGTGCAAAATGTTTAGCATATTGCCACCCTTTGATAGATGCGAATCACTATGACAAAAATGTAAAAAAGCTGGAGATAAAAGCTTAAAAGTAGCTCGAAGACTGTCGTCAAGTGTATTATGCAAAATGTGGAGGATGATAGAAAATAAGACTAAATTTCAGTAAAAATGATTTAGAGTATCATTAAGAATAATACGACTTTAAGGATGATTAAACATTCCGATAAAATTTAATCCTGCTTCTGGTTTCTTCTAGTTCTTAGCTTTGCGCAGCTGTATATTAATAGCTAGCAACCAAAACAAAGCTTTAAAAAAGTACAGTTAGAGACATTTGCTCTGAATGAACTTGCGACAAATAAAAGCGCAGTCAGTAACGCTGTGATCATAGAATGGAAACGTGCTCCTGCGGCTCAAACCTAGTTCTAGTGATCCCACAGGGAACAGCTGGGACGAGGACTGAGCATTGGCAGAGGAGAGCAAGGACAGGGCCCTCCTACTGTTTGCTTACATACAGGGATAGGCCACAGTCCTTGTCTCACAAAGAACATGACCAAACTGGAGAGGGAATTCAAGTAGGTCAGAAGGGAGGAAGAGTGACTGTGTATATACCACTTGGCAGAGGCCCTGACCTTAGAATAGTTTCTGCCCACTTATTCTTCACAACATATATGTGTTGGAGATCATTTTATCCCCAGGAAAGTGAAGAAGGTAAGTCCCAAAGTTAACGAACAGTGGAAGGTCCAAGTGCAAGTCTGGTGGACACTGCAGGCATCTCATTAGCTTGTGTGGCTGTGCCTGTGTGCTAGAGCATCTGGAAGTATGCGGGGTGAAAGATGCTTGGAGGAATCCAGAGAGAATAAAGGAGAGCTTCGTTGGTTCTTGTGGAAAGGCTGGCAGTTGAGTGGGGTTCTGAAAATGGACTGTCCATCCAAGCAGGCAAAGGAAACCTACTCATGTTCACTTAATTGTGCAGCAACAGAATCATTCCAACAATTATCTCATGTAGTCTTGGGCCCGAAGATAGGGATGGGCCAGCCTCACACTTCTACTCTGGTCAAACCTGCGATCTCCTGAGTCACCCATTGGGCACCCACATGCATGAACTATGAGTTTCTCCAGGTTTTTTTTTTTTTTTTGCAATAATTTTGCAGTGAGAGATGATGAGTTGTAGGGTGATGGAGAAAGAGGAAGCTTGGGGAGCTCAGGTGCGAGGCAGGAGGGGATGGGAAGCTACTGACAATTGAGTCCCCTGACTTTTGGGTGAAGAGGTCATTCGCAATTTTGATGTCTTTGTCCATTTGTGATGCTATAGTAGGGTGCCACAGGCAGGGTAATTTATAAAGGAAAGACCTTCACTTCTCACAGTTCTGGAAGCAGGGAAGTTCAAGATCAAGGTGGTAGCTTGATGTGGGCCTAGTTAGTAGATAGAAGTCAGAATACAAGAAAGCAAGTTAGTTACCTACCATATGAAGCTTTTTAAGACAGGACCTTAATCCCATTAATGAGGGAGCAGTTTCTATGGCTAATCACCTTCTAAAAGTTCCACTCTTCAATACCATATTGGCAATAGCTGACTTTTGGAGGGCATTAAAGTTCAATATAAAATTTATTTATTTATTTAAAATAAAAAACTACCCATCACACACATCCCTTTCCTCTTCCTACTGCCTCAATTCCACCCCCCTCCCCCATTTCCCTTTTCCTTCTCCACAAAATTTATCTTGTTACTTTTTTTCTCTTTTACTGTAATGGTTTGTTTTTTTCATATAGATAAGCCATATGATATTTAACCTCTTCTGTCAATGTAAATTTTTAGAAGGAACAAACATATTCAAACTATAGCACCTGATAAATATCTTCTATGAAGGGATGAGGGTGCTGGGGATGAATCCTTTGCGTTATACCTGTAGCCTGTGTTCTGAGCTCTGGCCTCTCCCTTGATTCTTGCTGACTGGGGAGAATTGCAGCCCAGCTGCTTGGTCAGCATGGCTTATGGGACTGTGGAAGGCAGCGTCACCTGGAAGAGTGTGGGCAAATGGAGTGGCCACTGATAACACTTTTAATTGACCTGCTCTACTAATGCTGAGTGAGAATGAGCCAGGTGCACATTAAAGGCATTTCTCCAGTTCAGGATGAAGAAAGAGTGGTGCTTGGGAGAATAAATGACAAGCATGTGTTTGAGCAACAGCAGGTGCTATTGGGCTGGGCTCTCAGGCACCTGTCTGCAATCCTGCACCTCTGGACGCGAACTGCAGGGAAGATGTCGGAGAAGGACAATGATACAGGAGGAGGCACGGGGATGCCTTCCTACAATAAGCAGTCTCACCTGCAGAGAAAAAGCCCAGTGTGTCTCGGCGACTGGGCTCTTTGTTCTGCTGCCACTGGTTCTGACCACTGATGCTGTCTGAGGATTTCCCATGTTACTATTGCAGCCATTCAAACTTGAGCTTTTCTCAGTCACCTGATGGGCTTGTTAAGTCAGGTTCCAGGGCCCCACTTCCAGACTTTCTGAGTTACTGGGTCAGGAGAGGACCAGAGCTTTTTCATCTCCGACTTTGTGTCCCCCAAGAGGCTGCTGATGCTTCTAAGCTGCCCTCCATGTTTTGAAGACTGCTGTGAATCTTGCTCAAACGCCCAGTACTCTTGAATATTCTCAGCTCAAGAAGACTTTGGCTTGATGAGCAGATCAGGAGACAAAAAAATCCTCTTAAGTGTCTCAAAATAAACTCACTGAAGGAAGTCAGGAAAGTCAGAGGCAGGGTAAGATGTTAGACCTACTTGATCTGAGGCAGATAGGGAAACATCTGTCAGCTCGTCTTATTAAAGCTGCCTTCTAGTATGCTGTGGACAAAGTGGTTTCTTTGACAGATGTCATGTGGGCAAAGTCCCCTGGTTTCTGGAAACACCTCAAACATAGGGCCTTTCATTCCAGCCTACTGCCCTGAGACAATAGCAATAAATGTCTTTTTAGTAACAGTGAAGGTATTGATAGAGCATCTTGCTGTTTGCCCACGTTACCTCCTGTATTAACATCCACAAGGTCTAGAGTATTTTATTTAACACATGGGGAAATAGGGGCATTAGGAAACATACCCACAACTTAAATTTTTGGTGATGATTTAAAAACAATAGTCATTCAGTAGAAATGTGATGCTGGGCAGCGACAGTGAGTGTGGCTGCCAGGCAGCCAGCCATCGCACGGGAGCAGCCAGCACTTGCCGGCGAGCCGTGCTGTTCCATGCGATGCTCAGCAACTTGTGGTACTTAATGCACTCGGCCTTAATGTTGTTCTCAATACATGTCTATCAAGATATAAATCCATCATTAAGTTGGGAAGCATAACCGGCAGAGGCAGGACTTACAAACGTACCATTCTTACCCCAAATCAGTGTTCTTTTGATTTAGTACTGGAAATTCAGAGCTCTTTAAAAAACAAGTTTAAATATTGAGGACTAAAAGGTAGAGTTGTAACATACGTAAGTGGGAGCTGTAGGTAAAAAAAATGAGGAACCAAAGCTTGCCAGATCAGAATATCCAGAGGTATTGACGCTGAGGCAGCTGGCTAGGAAGCCTTCCCCCTTGCCCACTCTGGTGGTTTTCTCAGGTAACTGAAAGTCCGGAGAAATCCGAGTAAGCTGCAGAGAGAAAACTGGTGCATCTTGTACAGAAAGTGCTTAGCTCCGCACCCGGCAGAGCCAATGCTTAGTAAATGGTAGCCTCGGTGCCCTTTTTCTTCCTCCTGTTCCTCTTCTTCCTCTTCCTCCTCTTCTTCTTTCCCACCATCACCGTGTCTCTGCACGAGGCCAAGGGCAGGAATCCAGTGGCATAAGCAGCCGTGGGTACATTCAAAGAAAAAAGAGTACTTTGCCTATAGCAGACTACGCTGACTTGACAATTTCCCGAAAATTCTGGGTTGTGATTTGCAAGGCCAGTAGGACTTTATTGAAGACGGTAAGGAGGAAGGCCAGGGAGACCGTAGAAAAGGGGGAGGCGTCTGCTCAGGGAAACAGCGATCACTCCATGGCAATCACTTGTCAGCCCGGAAGGTACTTTAAAATTTGGGTTCATCCTGCTGGAGCATGAACTGCCTGATCTGAAGACTTGGGCATCTGTTGGGGAAGTTCTGGATGGTGCCTGCATGTGGCTATCCTTAAGGTACTGCTCAGGGAAATAGTCCTGGCAGGTAAAAGAGACAGGCACGTGGGAAGAGCCAGGAGACAACTGGATGCGATGCGTGCACAGGCTAGCAGGGGGGCAAGGCGACAGTGAGGAGGGGAGGGAGGCGGGTGGGCACAGCCACCGCGGGAAGGCTGTTTCCTTCCGGTCGATCTCCGTATTGCACAGGGAAGACACGCCGGGCTCGAGGCGGGATGTTTCGGGGGAGGTTAAAGGGAAATGAGGGGCAGCCGCCAACTGCCCCGCAGCTGGAGAGATAAACAAGCATCCAGATGTTCCAGAGACGACCTGTGTGGCAATCCATACACATGCCGGTCATCATCCGGGCGAATAAACAACAGCCAAGGCAGGCAGGCGGCCGCCTTTGTGTTTGTGCACGCCTGGGTGCTCTGTGCGGCGCCCGCTAATGTCTGGGACCCTGGGCGATGCGTGTGATGAAACCCAAAGTGATCCCCGTATCTGCAGAGCCACTTAGGAGCTGGGTAGCAGGAAGGGCGGCTGGCAGAGGGGGGCGAGCGGGGCCTGCGGGGCCAGCAGAGCCCCAGGCTCCGCGCTCCATGCTGACTGACGAGCCGGGCTCCAGGGTGCAGCCGCTAGAACGTCCTGTTCCTGCTGCTCCAAGAGCGGGCGGCATTGGCAGCCTGGTGCTGTGGCCTTGGCGTAACTCTCCCACGAGGCTGGCCTTTTCAGCACCCTGGGACCGAGCGGCACCGGATTCTGGGCGCTATTCACAGATTTCCTCGTCTTTCACAGCCTCTCATTTTCCTACTACTCCAAGAGCGTTAATAACGCGACTTTTTCAGCCAGAAGCAAGCAGCCCTGAAACCTGTGGCCACTGGCTGTCCTTAAAGGCAGCTGCCGGGAAAGCGGCAATAAATACAGGCTGGGATCAAAGCTTTTCACCCCGCTGGCCGTTGGCAGATCCTTCAAGCCTCTCCTTGGCCGTCCTGCGGCCTATCCAGCTTCAGCTGAACGAACGCCTTGCCCTCCTCCTAAAATTTGAACTCAGTAATGTTTTAAATGTGGAGACACATGAGAGGGACGTGAGGGAGAGCTCAAGAGTTACCGCCAGCAAAGCGTCGGCTCAGAGGAATCAAAATTAGCTGCCACCATGAAGGTGAGGCAAGAAGTGCCACGTCACTCACCAGCTGAAGACCAAAAGGAGCACGTTTCTGGAATAGGCACTCAGGGGGAAGTGGGACGGCTGCGTGCCAGCCCGCCAGCCAGCCACAGGCCACGAGGGAGCACTGGGAGCGCCCGGGCCTCTCTACTTGCGAGTGACCCGTGAGCTGAACCCCTGGACCCCCGTGGGGCCCCCTTGGCGGCTGTCCCTATCTGTGGTTACCCTGCTCCGGGGTTTCCTGCTCCTGCCGGTTGTACTTTATTTATTTATTTTTCTGTTTGTTTTTGAGACATGGTCTCATTACGTAGTTCAGGCTGGTTCTGAACTTGCTATGTAGCCCAGGCTAGCCTGCACCTCATGGCAGTCCTTCTGCCTCAGCCTCTGAGTGCTGGGATTACAGGCTTGTACCGCTCTGCCAGGTGTATATGGTGCTGGGGAATTGAACCCAGGGCCTTGTGCTTGCTAGGCCCCTGGCTCTTGAGGCTGGTACTACTTTCCCCTTGTCACGTGATAACAGAGCCAGTGTCTTCGTGGAAAAGCAGAGTGCCGTGCTCAGAACCCACCGCCACTTCCCTGGAGAGGAGCCTGAAGCTTTAGTATCAGACAGGCCCTTCCAGATGAAGTGGCCTCCTTCCTTGCCCACCACCTTCCCATCAGAGTGACTCTGTTGTGTATGGGGAACTCACGTGACAGCAGGTTTTGCCATTCTGATGATTTTTAAGCCCACTGATAGGTCTAGAAATTGGGAAAAAAAATTGGATAGTCATTCACATGGAGGAAGGGAGAAGGGATGGAGGGAGTGGTGCGTGCAGCACGAGGAGGTGTAGTGGAGGGCTGCTGTGAAGGGCAAGTCTGAGTGGCAGCAGAAGGTGGCAGGGTCCTTGACCTGGGCAGGCACAGCGAGCACTGGTGACAAAGGAGCCAGCGTGCTCGGCTGGGCCGCTGGAAGTGAGGCCTGGAGGTAGGCAAGAGCAACCAGTGTAAGGCCGCCAAAGATCCCTTTGGAGGTGGATTATTAACAGGGACTAGGAGTGGTGGGTACTGAGGGAAGTTTGAAGGACCTGGAGGTATTATGAGGAGCTCGGTTTTCCTTGGAAATTGAGAAAGAAGCAGAGAACACAGACCTCAGGGTTGCTCAATGAGGACAGAGGCAACCTTGTTAAAAGTAAACCACTGAGTCGCAGGCTAAAATTTCTCACAGAATAATTAGAAAATACGCTTGAGGAGATTTGAGCTGGCTCTTGTCATTTTTCTTTTATTCCTATTCTTATTTTCTCAGCTGAGAAAATGCTTACCAGCCAATCTGACACTGTCTAGATTCTTCAGTTTCACGCGATACTCCCTTTTAGAACTCCGCACACTGTCTCGTCCGTACCTTGGATATGGGCTCCCGCTGTCCCTTCCCTCTGACACTCCCAGTAGCTCCTTCCTCTTGTCCTCTTCCTGTGACTCACCTACTTTAGCAACATTGACACTGGGATCCACTTGTGATGAGGTTGGGTCCCTGTTTATTCCTTGTAGTAAAGTGTTCAGATTGGCCATTCTGGTACATGGAAGAGGAGCCAAAGATGGGAGCCTCCCATGACAGATCCTCTGGGGTTTACGTGTTTCTTAACACCAGTGTGTTCCATAAGAGTGTACTGAGCCGTGGGTTCCGTGGTTCCACGCAAGGTGCTGTGAAGGCTCTGACAGGCATAAGGGCAAGAGCAGCCCTCACGACTCAGTTCTTTCTGTCTGTGGCCACATTTCAGGAAGTGCTCAGAAAGCTTAGAGCTCACAGGGACAATCAGGCATTTTTCTGAATTGCCGTGTTATAACCATGGCAGAATGTAGTAAGTGCACCAAGAGGTATCCAGATTGCACGCTTTGGGAGTTCAGAGGAGGGGAGATTTATTGTGCATGTAGGAATTGTATGCAAGTACAAATTGTACTGGGAGTAGATAAATAACCTATTCGCTTCGTAATAATATAATAAATAAAATATTATTGACATGCCTGGCAAAACTGCTAATACCATTTGGGCATCGTGACAAAAGTCTGTTGTATAAATAACCATGGGCCCGCAGAACTACGGGACCGAGGGTGTCAGCGCTACAAGTGAGCTTGGACGACATCCAGTTCAGCCTCCTCATTTTGCAAATTTATAAACAAATGTCCAGATAGGTTAAGTCAATTGCTCAAGATTACAGAGATAGTGTGCGGCCAAAGTAGGAGTGCAGGCCAGGTGTCCTAACTCACTGTCCCTCAGCCCTTCTCACACCGGTATTGTGATATCAGCTCTATCCTGCCTCTGCTAAGCCATGTGCCTACCAAGTGCTCCTTCCCTGCCACTGTCCCACCTTGTTTTACCAGAGCACTCTCCTGTGTCTCAGAGCATTTCCTGGGGGCCTATGAAGTGTGAGTTCCAGATTTCTTCTGAGGACTTAGTGAGTAAAAGCCTGAGAATAGGACAGAGTAAAGGAACACAAGGACAAATGCAGCAGTATGTGATTAGGTAAAAGAAATGTTCATGTGGGATCTAAAAATGTTGGCCTCGTAGGGTCGAGAGGAGAATAGTGGTCACCAGAGATGGAGAAGGTGGGGCAGAGGGATGATGGGCAAGATCGGTTAGTGGTAATGAGTTACGCAGAGACAGGAGGGATAAGCAGTGGTGTTCGAGGGCATAGCAGGTAGCTGCAGTTAACAATAGGACCTGTATTTTAAAACAGGGAGAAGAGAGGATTTTGAATGTTGTCGCAACAAAGAAATGATAGATACTCAAGATGATGGATGTGATAATTACTCTGATTTAATAATTAAATAATATATATGCACACCAAAATGTCACTTTATGCCTCCGTAAACATGTACAATTATTGTGTGTCAATCATAGATCAAATAAAACTTAAAAAAATAGAAAAAGAAAACATTGAGAAATTTAAAGAAGTAGTGTAGTGGGTTTGGCTGCTCTCCTCCTGACCGTCTCACCTCTGTGGTATGGGGACAGCCCGTGTCCCACCTTCTCGAAGACCCACTTCCCAAGACAGCACCCACACATGTAGCTCAGGGGAGGCCCAGGAAGGGCAGCCAGCCTTGGGATTTGTCGTGCTTCTCTTTCTGTTGGCCAGCGTGGTCCTTGCCCCCCAATCTGTTGGCCAGTCTTCCCTTTCTTCTGTTTGTCCTCCTTCTAGTGTGCATCGCCACAGTTCTTCTCATGCTGAAGGATTGCCCATTTCTCTCTCATCACATTTTTACTTCTCTTCCAGCTGAATTTCCCATTTTGTTTCCCTCATAATTAAAGTACCCCATGGCCCCAACAATACATACATCCTGCCTTCCTTTCCGAGTCTGTCTCCAGACTTCTGCCACAGTCTTGGCACATATCCACATTCATCCCCATCCCTCCTCCCTGGCCCAGATCCTCTCTTCTTCCCCGGCCTGCCTATGGCTGTTGCCTTGGTCAGTGTGTTCTCTTCAACCATTTCTCTGAATCAGGACTATTTATACAAAGGATGGCCAGCTGCGGTTGTCCTTCACGTCTGATTATAACATGGTTTCAGCTTATTTTGTTCATTTTGTCCAGTAAATAGCCTCCTGCAGTCTTTGTTTTATGCACCATCCTCTGACCTGTGGTCCTGTTGGTTACGGAGCTCATGTGGCACTTTTGCACATGTGCCTTGAACCACAGGGACCTGATACCTCCTTTCTGGCGCTAGAAGAAAAGCTATAGTAGGATTGGCATTTTAGTCATCAGACTTAGCACGTCATCTCGCACAGAGAAGTCTCAGAATAACAGAGGGATTCTGAAGTAGGTGCACTTGAACTAATGTGACTAACTTCTTGTGTTTTTCCTTGAGAAGATGAAATCTACTCAGGGAACTGGGGCATGGACTCATGAAGAGGGTCTCTCCCTAAATTACCAAATAACCACTACGGTCATCACCACCATCAGTTGTAGAACCTCTGTGCCAGGTCCTGAAGTACTTTACATTTCTTGTCTCATGTAGTCTTAATAAATGAAACTAAATTCATTAGGATTCAGGGACCACCCAAGGCCACAGAACTAGTAGGCAGAAGACCTGGTGTCCAACCCAAATTTTGCTAATGCCAACTCTGATGTAAGCTGTAGATGTTCACTGACAGAATGATCATCACCCCACACCTCTTATTTCTCCATTTCGCTTCTGATTGTACCTAAGTGCTGCTTTGGTCCTTGGTCTCCTCAATGGTCTGACTACACAGCTGTGATTATTTTTTTCCTTTCAAGTTTTCCTCTCACAATAAGTCACAAATTGTCCATCTTTTAAAGCTTGGTGACAGCTGCTGATCCTAGGCTGCTGGAGCACCACCAGAATCTCTCCTGGAGTCGTCCTCTGAGACGTCATGTCGCGCAGGCTTCTGTGGCGCAGCCTGCTCGCTAGGTTCCCCTCTGCTTCATGCGGAATGGTGAATGGTCTCTTGTGCTCCTGGGATCCATCCTCTAACCTCCCCAGCCTCGCTGCTCAGTCCTTTTTCCCCTACTGGTGGCCCTGTTTGCCTTCAGTGGTGTCAGGGCTCAGAAGACCTTGCAGGAAAGCACCTTTGGACACTCTGATTTGTCTCCTGCTTTATTCTTCTCTCTGTCACCTTGTTCTTTGCTCTGGCCCTTTCTGTTTCCTCATGGCCCCTGCCATAGACCAACAGCCACTGCTTTTTGCTTCTCTTGAGTCTCCTGCCACACCATGCATTCTCTATTCATCTCTTTGGAGTCTTCCTCCAAAATTTCTGTCACTGGTCCTCTTTTGGTCTTTGTCTTGCTGCTTGGCAGGCTCCTGAGATTCCTCCATCTAATAGGAAAGCAGCTATGTTCTCATTCATGCTTCCTTTTTGTTTGTGCCCATTCAGCCCCTTCTGTGTACCATGCTTGGCATTCTGTGGTTGGTTCTAGAGATGAGCAAAATAGTCACAACATTTTATTTAAATAAATGCTCAGTCTGCAACTTTATGGATGGAAATTTGAATCTGATCTTTGCAATACTGTGTGAGTTTGATAAAAATCACCGGACTTCTGTAAGCCTTGGTTTGCTCATCTGCAAGATGGAGATGGTCATAGTGCTTGTTTATAGAGATGCTTGGAGTGGAAATAGCTGACGTGTGTAGTTCTAGTTGGTCTGTGGTAGGACTCAGGAATTCTGACTTTTAATGGTTCTGTTGTAAGTGTTCCAGACTGCATGTTGGGCACAGTTGTTGGACATTCATAAGGCTTTTTTTTTTAATAATAGCTCTGAAAAAGAAATAGAGTTTACAAATACAGGAAGAGGCTCAGGGCTTCAAGGCCAGGCACAGATCGGTCAGTGGAGCTGGATCTAAGCCCCAAGCAGGCTTCCTGACTTCCAGACTGGGTTCTTCCCCTGTATTCAAACACAGTCACATAGAGCTCAGTAACAGCCGAACTCGACCCCTGGCCGTTGGGGTTAAAGGTTCGCTTTGAATGGGGCCTATATGCTCTGGCATTTATTCTGGGCACAGTTTTCTCTCTGTCCAACCCACCTCACCCAACTACTTCAGGGGTTAGGAATGAAAAGGTTTATGAGCACCCAGGTCCTAGAATCTGACTCTCTGTAGAATTAATTGAGCACAGCTTTTCAGAAAGGGAGATTAGGAGTCCCTCATGGAGATGGCTTTTTGCCAACGTGCACAAAGCAGTGCACAGTGGGTCTCGCCTGGTTCTTCCTTCTAGGTGCTGAGGTACTGTTCTCTCTGCCCGGCTTCTGGTAAAGACTCTATTTCCTCGTAATCTGCCTGCCTACTTTTGATTCCTTTGGTTACAAGAGAGAATTTGGCCCCTGACCTTTTGTCGAGGCACGGCCTGCTTTTGGTAGCCACGGCTCATCTCGGAGCTAGGTAGCTGGCTCTAAATATCACAAAGCTGGCACAGAGCCCTCTC
The DNA here is from genome assembly GCA_004027205.1 of Ctenodactylus gundi. Lineage (NCBI taxonomy): Eukaryota > Metazoa > Chordata > Mammalia > Rodentia > Ctenodactylidae > Ctenodactylus > Ctenodactylus gundi. The sequence goes on along the minus strand of PVKB01001072.1, from coordinate 42,896 downwards.
CAGTCTTACTTCTTCCTGGAAGAGGATCTTGAAGACATTAATTGAGATGTGGTCATGTGCTCCTGGTCACAGAGATTTCAGTACATCCAGGATTAGGGGCTCCTGCCCTGGTTTCCAGTCTATTGCCTAAACCATCCAGTCTCTCCCATTTTTAAATACAAAAGCATCGAGGCTTGGGCACTATTATTGGCTTTTCCTGGCAGAGGCATTTGAGAGCAAATTTGTAGATTTGGTCGTTGTTGCTTCTCCACCCTCTGCCAAGTGCCTTGCCGGGAGGAGTGAATGCCCCATGAGAGTGAAAGAGGATCAGCTGCCTTGGTCCCAAGTTTAGCGCAGAGCTTTCAAACTAATAAGCACTGGAGAGAAGTATGAAGGCCACAGCCTTGGGGAGCCACTGAGCTGAGCCTAGGGTGGTGACAAGCTCTTTTGAGGCTGGTCACTAGGGCCAGCCTTTAAGCTTTCTGGATGCTGGAAGTTTTGCGGAATTGACACATCCACTATCAATACCACCTGTGACAATGAAATGACAAACCAGTCGTCTACATCACAGAGGGATGTAAATAGAGCAAGAGGCCTAGAGGGCTCTAGAATTTCTCCTCTCTGTTAACTTTGAAAGCCAGCTGCACTTTTCCAATTGCCATGGCTTATTTAGGTTTTAGGCTGAAGTAAATAAAAACAATCATTAGGGAGTAATGGCTGGGTATTAGGTTTTTATATGCATTTTCTTAATCACAGGGAGCTGGACAGTTGCTCCCTTCACCCTCACATGGAGGCTAAGTGATTGACTCAGGGTGACTGAGCCGCTGGGGTTCACACCCAGGTTGGCAAGAGCCCCAGTGGGTGGTGTTCCTGCCTGCAGGATCTCATGTCAGGTTGCCTCCCATGGAAATAGAGTCAGGTCATTACCCTGAATGACAAGGTGGTTGCTTAGCAACCTAAGCCAATCAAAGAAGCAGGAATTGCAGCTTGACAGATGACTCAGGGTAAATTGGTCCCCGTCTTGGGCATGCGCAGTTCTGGACATTCCTAGAACTCACAGCATTACTTGGAAAGGTGGGCAGGGGGGACTAAAGTCGAAAAAGGAGGACGTGCTCGAGCTATACATTGACAAGTATTTGTCTGTATAAATACGTAGGTTTGAAATTACGCTGCCTCGTGACTTATACTGCACTGCTGCTGCTGTCTGAGGTTTCAGCCTAGCTGTGGAGCCCCACTGGCTGCCTATGTGTCAGGCGCACAGTGCCCGGGAGGCTCTCCCCAGGGCCAGGACACCTGGGACAGGAGCAGACCGATGGCCCAGAGTTTAGGAAGTGATATTTTATATTCATGGTTATCATAGGTTCCTATTCCTGACATGTACTTGGGTTGATGACTTTAGCCAGGAGGACTGGTTACCAATAAAGCTGTGTCTAAGGATCTTCAGACCACCCATCACCCCCATGAGCGCATGTCATGAAGGAGCAGACACCAGCTAGATAAAGTCTTCAAACCTGTTGTACATGACAATCACTAGAGACAATGAATGGCCAAACACAACCCCTCCCCCCACAAACCAAGCAATAGACAGATTTCCCAAATCTTGCTAAGGTCAGATTTTTTTGGCAGAGAAAGCTGCCAAAGTAATAATCATGGGACATAGTCAGGTGTGTGAAATATTGAACTGAATATTGGGCAAACAAAGAAATTGTGATCTTTTTTTATTTGCTAGCTTTTAGAAAATTTCTTACTTTTGAAATAAAAAGGTTGTATTAGTCACAAGCTCTCTGGGTAAAGGTGCTAGCAAGCAGTCTCAGATTCCAGTTAGAAGCCTGGAACATTCAGACCTTGAAGAGAACAGGTGGTATTTTCATAATCATGACAGGTGGATTGAAAGCGGAGGTCTCAGTTTGAGTTCCAGCTCTGCCAATAAACAGCTGGGTGGGATGTGGGTGAATCACTTTACCTCTCTCCAGCTCTATTTCCTTGTCTACAAAATGAAGAGCTTGCTTAGTTTGATTTCCTAGTTTCCTGGTAGCTCCAATATTCTGTGGTTAGCATCTTTGCTCTCTGGAATATCCTTTTATGCCCAGTGACTTAAATCAGAGTACCAAATATTTATTGAACACCTGCTATTTGTCCAGGAACTAAAATTATTTGAAAAATTGGACCTGGGCTGAGGAAGAAATAAATAGTAGGAAGGAGAAATAGATGGGGTTCAAATAATGAAGAATGCTAAAACTCTAATAGTATTTCCATTTTCTTGTTTGGAGTCATTTTGTGTCGTTAAAGCGCAGCTTACAGCAAGACAACTGACTGGGAAAGAGCAGCAAACAAGTACAACCTGCTGGAGGGTAACTGTGCCGCTCGGCCTTTTGGAGGACAAATATTGCTAGGTGACAAAAAGCACTAATGCATCAGGTGCTAATCTGGTGCTAAAATGCTGTTTCAGGAAAAATGTATTACCAGAAAGAAAATACTGGTGATTTGACTGACAGGAACAGCTGGAGGCTCCTGTAATTGTCCAGATAGGACACAGGAAAAAAAAATAAAAAAGAATTTGCATTTTATATGGAAGGAACTGCTGTGAGCTGTTTCTCTTGAATGTTGGCTTCAGACGGTTCCTAGAGGTGGCTGATCACATTATCTCTTGGTGGCTTGCAGGGCTTGAAAGTAGTGGCTAAAAACCACCACTAGTTACCCAAAGATGCCTCAGTGCAGCTTAATTTTCTAGGGAGAAGCCAGAGGTCCAGGGTGGGGGTTTTCAAACGGCTTTTAGAGTCATGCTGTGGCACTCAAGGGGTGGTACCAGCCATATTGCCTTGAATCAGAGCAACTCTGTACTGACCTCCTGTCGAGAGTGGGGTTTTCCATGAAGAGTCTGGACAACTTAGAGCATCAGCAGAATTCATCAGCTGCTTTGGTGGCATCAGCCACCCATTTGGCAAAGAAAAGTTGAGTAGAATTGAACTACTCAGTAAACTGGCTTGGCTGGGATAGTGACTTGGATGAGGCTCCTAGATTGTATGATCAAATTTCCTGGCACAGAGGATTGAGCATATGTACATCTATTATTCCACACACTTCCACACATTCCATCACTAACTCCATCTTGGTCACCAGGTAGTGAGGAGTGAGGAATGAGGAGGGGTCCACATAGGTAAAACTCGTTTACTCCTCATGGCTACTGTCTAGGTTAGGTGCTATTATTATCCATGCTTGGAAAGGAGGAAACTGACATCCTGAAATTTGAGGATCTTGCCTGAGGCCATATAATCAAGAAAAAGTGCTAAGAGACTTCAAAGAGTGAGTTGGGAAGTTCTCAGTTCCTGGAACTGACCTCAAGAATATTCCAGAATACAGCCTAGGCCTAGAAGCAACAAGAACCTTCTCCAGGTACCATGGAAACCAGCAGCCAGAGAGGAAGGCTTGCCTGTGGTGTCTGAAAAGGAAGAAATAGTAGAGTCAGCTTTCTGGCATTTAGGAACAGTGCGAAGATTTGCACGGTGGTGCCATGGGACCAGTCTGAACAGGAGAAGTTTAGGAGACTTTATTTCATCTTAGTTTAGCTACAACCTCCTGTGAGAGCTAAGCCAAAGCCCCTCTGGCAATGACACCAGGGTCGTGCAAAACCGCTGTACTGGTAGGTAATATGAAGTCATAAACAGTTGAATTTCCAAAATTTATAAAGTGTAAATCTTGAAAGTCAATATATTCCCAGGATATAAGTTCATTTGTATCTTTTGAAATTTAGGAATCACAATTTTTCTTCCTGAAATGAGGGAATGAGCATATGCAGAATATTCCTGGCAGAAACATCACTCACAAGATGAGAAGGGACCAAGGACGAGGTGATGAGAGCCATTCCTCCTGTCCTGGGATTAAGGAACAGGAGTCTGCTCCTCCGAAGGAAGAGTTCACAGGAACCCAAAACAAACTCTTCACTTACTGCATGACAGAATTTTCTAGTTGCTCAATACTATCTATCTGGTTTTGTTCCAATTTTTGACCTTTTATAAACCCAGAGGTCTAAATAAATAAATAAAGGCCAATGTCAGGGCCACAGATATCTTTTCCCTCTCAATTTTCTCCCCAGTAGGCATCTCAGAGTCTCTCTCTGGTATTTCTCCATGGATATAGACCCTAATAAAACCTATGGCTTGACATACCAGTGGCCTCACTGAGCCGCAGACACATGCTTAGAATTCCGCAGTCTACTGAAGGGCAGGCGAAGAAAGCCCCAAGCAAGAAAGGCAGACACTGGGCACTTTTGAACTTCTTCTGGGTATTAAAGGAGTATTAAAAGAGGAAAGTTGTGTGGAGGCAGCAGCCAGGAATTTTTAGCTGACTTAAGAGATCATTGTCCTAGGAAGGAATGGGCACATAGCCAGTTTTGCAGCCCACAGATCTTGGAAACAATACCTAGACAGACTGTATGAAGCCCTGTGTGGTAATTGGTGTCATCATATATGGAATAAAGCCTCCTTTGAAAGGTAGTGGGACTAGGTGCATCTGAGCCTAGGATATCTGTGCCTTCCTCCAGGTGAAGAGAGTTGCAGCAGGTTGGCTTTCTCTGCCCAAGACTGGCATTCAGCCTGTCTGCATAGGTGTGGGTGGACTGATTGCTTAAGGTCAGCTTCCATTCAGCCTAGTGGATGCCCACATTGCATCTGTTGTTAAATATTCTGGATATAAGCCATTTCTTGAGTCTTGGGTTAAAAGTCATTTCCGCAAAAGAGGCTCATGGCCCCCAATCTAGATTAGGCCTCTCCTAAGTGCTCCCTTAGTCTGCAGTTTTTCTCCCTGTTAAACTATATTTCAGTCCATGATTGTAACTTGTTTCTAGTGAGCATCTGTCTTGCTACACTGTAAGGTACATAAATGTGATATATTCATGGGGCTGTCTTACTTAATACATGAGAGCCCAGTATCTGACAGTTTTCAGCTGAGATTTATGAAATAAGTCAATCGCATATTTATTATGTGGCAGATATCCTACTTATTTTCAAGGAGGTCATCTTAAAGGGAATACGGTTAACAAGTCCCCTTGTGTTTAGGGTCCAAAAGGAGACTATACGAGATGCTATGAGACATGCAGGGAGGGGAACAGTGTAGTTAGCTTGGGGTTCCAGTCCTGCAGGAGTAGGCCATGGGAAGTGATGCAATTGATGAGAATTTGGGAAGATTTTATCATGAAAACAAGTCAAAAGGTGAGAAAGAAGAGTTTGTTAAGTGGGGAAAAAATTTCAAAAAGAGAGAATTGTGAGGGACGGTGAATAGGCATGCTGTGTGTTTAAATGGCAACGCTTCAAATTGACAACAAGTAGTGCACGAGGGAAGAAATCGTGAAATAGGAGCTTAGGAAGGAAGCAGAGGCTTGAAGGTCTTCTGAAGAAGCTGGGATCTAGCTTCTATGCAATAGTCAACTTTTAAAGAATTTTAACAAGGGAGTTACATATTTTAAAAACATGACATTCGTGGTAGGTATGAAGAATAGATTTAAAGTTGGAAGATCCCAGGTGTATTTACTGAAGGGCCAGTATGTTAGGTCCTCACTCCTTCAAATATAAGGGGTTACATTTCCTCTGGCACAGCTGTTTCCACAAACTAATATTTGGCAGACTGGAACATAATGAGCTATGATATAAGATTATCATTTTGCCTCTTCATGCCTCAGTAACTGCATCTGTAAAATGTAGGGACCATACTAGAAGATCTGCATGTGTTTGGAGCACTAGCACTTTATAACTTGATAAAACAGGCTGGTAGTGCATTACGAGTAGTAATAGTATTTATTGATTAAAGTTATAGTGAAATAAATATAATGGCTTAGCAGAAATTATTATGAAAAGACCTAGGACTTTTATTTGAATATAAATAAGTCTGAATGACTAGTCCAAACCTGTCTCATCATTTCTTTATGTACTTATTAAGACACACATTTAAATTGATGAGGTTCTAGGCTAACCTTGTGCCAAAGGGTGTGGACAGTTAGGAATGAGAAATGGCCAGGATGGTAGAAGTCTCACATCTAGATCAGAAGAAAACAGAATGAAAAAACCAGAAACATTTTGCCTAGAAAACAGAAAATTTTAAGAAAATTGCCTCCATGTATTGAAAAAAAGCATAGAAAAGTACTTATTTTCTCTAACTTTTAAAAAAAATAAGTTTAGGATCAATCATTGGAAACTTTCAAAAGCATCAATTGGCTAAGAATGGGCAAAAATCTATCCACGAGGTAGATTTTTTTAAAAAAGCAAAATGAGTATAAGTCTGGCTCATTTGCTAAATAATTTTCCTGAAGAAATAGGGGAGTCTGGTTTGTTTACTAATAGATACATGGTACCTGAAGAGTGCCTAGCACACAGCACTAATTCAACAAATAGCTATTACATGAGAAAATGAATGAAGGTGGTATTTAATGAACTGTGGGCTCCTTTCTATGTCGGATGCTAGCAGTAATGTCTCCATCCCTAACACCTTTATTTATAAAAACACCATCACATAATATTCTAATTTAGCCTCTCAGTATCCTCTTCCTATCTAGAATCTGAGCTCAGGAAGTCAGAGACTGTGGATTTTTCTCAATGTTCAGTTCAATTTCTGGCCTGCATTAGGTACTCAATGAGTAAGGTGACATGTAACTTATTACTCAAACCAGTACACTTTGAGTGCTTAGGGAGTGCTGACCAGATGGAAACTGATACCTCAGTGGAACCCGACACTGTCCTTCAGTCACTAAATGCCTGGTCAGTGAACAGAGAGTGAGTTTATGGAGTCTGTACTAATGACGCTTTTCTGTATCTTGAAATTAAAAACTGCTCCTTGGGAATTCCACCCACTGGGAGCATATCTGTTTGACTGGATACACAGAATACATCTAAACTTTCTTTCATGTGTCATTTAAATATTTGAATTTATTAGCAGCTTTCCCTGTGCCAACTTTTCTCCTTTCCAGTCTAAACATTCCTAATTTCTTTAACCATTCTGTTTTGCCTGAAGTTAACCTGCTACATTTGGAGTTCTTCAGTTCTGAATAGGGTTCCACACAGCGAAGCCCTTGTAGGTGTTGGAGGGTTGGCTCCTGGCATCCTCTCATCTCCATCCTTGTCAGTGTCATCAGGGTTCCTAAGGTCAGTTGTGACCATTGAGAATGACCCAGAAAGTCCTGACCCAGTATTCTGCAGCTTTGCGTCCTATACACCTTACCACGGGCCCAGCCCCAATCTGGTGACCTAGTTCTCAGCCATGTTCTTTGACCTGCCTCTAAGATCCAAACTCCCATGGCCCAACTTCTAATGACTGGACTCTGACCTGATACCTTGACCTAAATTCCCATGTTGGTCATCTACAGAATGCTCGTTGTGTTCTTACCACTTGGCCTCCTTCTGCCCCAAGATGGAGGCTTAGCCTAGAAGCCACAAGGAAGATGCCCTATCTATCAAACATTTCTTATTTCAGACGTCACTCCTCACTGCCTACCTGTAAGCCTGGAGCTGAGCTCCTCCTTTCCAGTAAGTCTGAATGGGAACTCTCCTTGCTGGCTTGGTTCCTTCCTGGAATTTTTAAAACAACCGTCCCGGGCTAGGATGTTCTGCGGGTCGCATGGTTGGCTTTTCCATCTCATTGATCACCTTCTTTCATTTCCCTTCTCCCTCTGGTTTCCTGTAAGTCCTGCTGCTTTCCTCTTTCCCCCCTTTCATTTTCCTTTATCTTTCTACACATAATTGATCTTCAGGAACTGAGATTGCTCTCAGTTTTCCTCTTGTTGGTTTTTCTGGGAGAAAAGAAAAGAGCAAATTCATGCACTTTCTCCGGGAGCCTAAGCTGCCTGCATCGAGGGCTGAGTCTTCTGCTTCCAGTATTTCCTGGCAGCCAACTTTGAAGCCGCATGTTCTCAGGGAGAACTCTGTCATCAACCCGTACACAGCCTGACCAACCCATTTCAAATAACAACCAAGAGATAATAATCTCTGATCTTCCTATTCCCCTAGTGGAAAAACTCTATTTAAACGTACAAAATTATTATAAAATTGCTAGAATTCCCGGAAGAAAAAAATGACCTTTTAAAAGCTAAGTCATGGTATACTCTTGAGCTACATGTTCTTTTACTTTTAGAGCAAAATTTAAAGTCTCCAAAAGGTTAATATATGCAATTATGGAGGGAATATTTTTCTTTTTGGGTTAGGATGCAATCTTTTATAGTTTCTAACACCAGGTTAGTATGTCCTGCTGCATTTTCAGGGAAAGAATAAGGATGGAGTAAATAAACAGCGATGCACGTAACTTCGAGACATTGTTCCTTGTGCTGCCTTCTGACTGGTGGTGTGACCCTAGGAAAACCATTTCATCTTGAGATCTTGCGTTCTTGTTTCTGAAAGGTACACTTGGCGTGTTTTGCCTTAAAACCCTTTATAGCTCTAGGATTTTGCAATTTAAAACAATTTGTAGGAGGTGATATTTGTATTGGGCTTGTAGTGTGGTTGATGTTATACTTTTTTGTGATTGGACATGAATTGCAGATATAGTAATGGCATACTTCTGTCAAATGAAGTGTCATCGGGTTTCTGTATTCTAGAAGTTCCTTCAGCCCTGTTGGCTGGAGAAACAGCCATTGAATTTCAGTGGTTCAGAGCCCAAAAGCCTAGGGTGAAGTCAGGGCATGGATATATTCCAGCTGTGTGACCTTTGGACACATTAGCTACTTTGAAATCTCATGTGAATAATAAAAGTACCAACTCTGACAGGCTGATAGAGATTGAAAGAAGTACAGTGTAACTGCTTGTCATGGGTTTTGGCATGTAGTAGTATGTGGTCAGTAAATATTAGATGTCATTATTCCTTTCTTTTTTATCTGCAATCACCATATGGTTGTCTTGGCATAGTCAACCACTATGGTTCTAGCCAACTCTAAATGGCTGTAACTCTTACGGCTGTGTGGAAAATGTAGTGGCAGAAGACCTGCAGGATGTTTGGTTAACTGGAGTTTGGGGAATGAGGCCAAAGTTCACATGAGAGAGCCAAGTCCAGGATGATGAGAAATGCTATTTTGGGGTCATGTTTCATTGACCGATATAAAGGAGCCTTTTTGTTAAACCCATACCTCTTGGATTCATTTCATTTTGCAATTGCACTTAAGTTTTCCTGAGAAGTGAAGAAAACAGAAGTATTTTGTGGTACCTCAGATGAAGGCTAAAGAGTTGGAATTAATAACCTCTTATAAAGCAGTGCCTGAGAAAGATGGTTCCTTTAGTGGGGGATTTGAATTGCTGAAAAATGAAATAAGGTCATCTCTGGGTACTGCAGGGAAACACTGGCCAGGGCTGTGTTTGGTCTCATTGACAACATAATCAGTACAAAGTCCAAAAGCTTGGGGCCTTTGCTGCAAAGACATTGTCTTGGACCTATGCAAGTGATTGTTTTTCTGGATGCCCTTTCCTGTACTTTGACAGTGCTGGAACGTCATTGGACACCTTTGTGACCTTCCTACCTGTGACACGCTTCTGCCTGTGGCTCAGCCTTGCATGTTTTGGCTGAGGAGGTGGGTCAAAGGTAACGGATGTGGATGGATTCCCATTGCTGGGCTGGGACGATCTCCAAGCAAAAGAAATAAGTGATTCTGACAGCATGTCCTGCAACTGGGTGCAGAGATAAATCCCCTGGTAAGGGTCCTTTTGTTTTAAATTTAAAAATTAAAAGAGCTATTTTTTAATCAGTGGAAAACAAAGTAAGCTGGTAAGAACATAATGCATATTATTTGAAAGGTCACCTCACTTAATTCACTTAATTGAAAGTAGATCATGGACTCTGTAATACAAATTGAACGATGTGGAAACTATATGTAAAAGGAAATTGACGGCTGCTGTATCTGGTACAGCAGAAACTACTTCTCAGTGCAAAGTATAATCCAAGACCTCCAGTGGGTGCCTGAAATCTGAGCTAGCACTGAACTCTCTGCCTGCTATGCATGTTTGCAACACAGACTAACCTGTAGTAAAGTTTAACTTATAAGTTAGGCACAGTAAGAGATTAATGATAATTATTAACAATAAAATAGAAAATTACGATGATGCCTTGTAGTAAAATTGCCAGAATTATTGATCTTACATTTTGGGGTTATTATTAAACAAATTAAGAGTTACTTGAACATAGACACCTCAGTATTTCGACAGCTGACCTGGTAATTAAGATCACAGGAACTAAAGGGTAGGTGATTTATATGAATATACTGGAAAAGAGATTGACTTGCATTGTGGTTGGGATAAAGGTGGGTGGTACGGGGGTCAATGCGCTGCTTGGAGTGTCACTCAACTTTATGTTCTTTTCTGGAATTTTTTTATTTAACATTTCTGGAAGGAAGTTGACCACAGGTCACTAAAATTATAGAAAGCAAAACTTAAGTACATGGAGGGGGGTACTTCTGTATGTTTAATTTGAGGTCATACATTTTATAAAGCCCTCCACTGTGTGTCCCAACCTTTGGATCCATTCTTAACGGACAATGTCAATCTTCTTACAGAAGAATGGCAAAGAGTACAATTTCTTTTTCCCATGAGGCGTCCACTCAGTTCTAAATGTGCTTGGATTTTTCTGTTGGCTTTGGACAAGCTGGAAGTCCGGCACGAGGAAGTAACTGCTTGAGCTGAAGGCAATCCTCTCTTGGTTTTGGAATTACCCTAGGATCTGTGGACAGCATAATCAGGTTTAGAATTGAGACTGTTGATTAGTGAGATCAATGTTCCGATTGAAGGCATTTAGTTAAGTAAGTTTTAAGAAATTTTAGTTAACCATTTAAAGATCATCTATTAAAAGTACAATTAAAATAGAAGTTGAGAACTGAAATTAAAGGAGCCAAACTAACTGAACGGAGCTCCCTTGTTCCTACCAGTGGCTTTTTACGTCTGTCTCTGAAGGCAACCGAATGTCACTTTTCTGGAGTGTTTTAGGATGTATGTCTCACACTCCAGCAACTGTCCCATTTGTACTCCTGAGCATGTTAGATGGCCAGGCTGGGTACTTTCTTTCTAAGCTCTGCCACCTGCGGCCTGGGGCTTACGCTTAGCTCTGCATATGTGTGTGTGTGTGTGTGTGTGTGTGTGTGTGTGTGCCTTTGGCATGGTTGTCTGCTTTTTATCTCTCCCCAGTTCCTTTCTTTGATCTGGGGTTGGCTTCTGTCACTATCTGTAACAAATAGTAAATTTATCTCAGGTGGCATCTGATTTAAAATTTAAAATTTCCTCCTTTTTATTTGAGACGGTTTAAATACTAATATAGATACTAATACTTATTAAATAGATTTTCTTTAAAATTCACAAATAAAAATCATTTATATTTATCAGGAATAACATGATGTTTTGAAATTCTATCTACATGTTGTGCAATGATTGTATAGAGTTATTTAACATACATAATGTCACATACTTATAATTTTTGTGGTGAAAATACATAAATTTTACTCTCAACACTTTTTAAAGGCTACATTGTATTAAATATGGTTTTCATATTGTGCAATAGATTTCTTGAGTTCTATTACTCTTCCTACATGAAATGTAGCCACGAGCAACATCTCCCCCAGGCCTTATCCTTCATCCTTTGGTAACCACAATTCTACTCTCTGCTTCTGTGAGTGATTCAGCATTGAGGTCTGCTGCTTGGATCACTGGCCTGAATGTTGACCTCTGGACGTGCACTGACCTCTAGTACACTCCCTCCTTTCTGGATTTGGACTGCTCAGTGCTCCTCCACCTCGGCTCTGTCCCAACCTGTCATCACCTGTGTGCTCCTGGGTTCAGCATGTTCCCGACTTTAGTTTGCTCAGATACTCCCGCCCTGGCCTCCTCACCTAACCTCTGTACATGTTGCTGTGTTTTTGTGTGACATCCCTGCCAGCCCAGTCACTCACCCCAACTCTGTTCTCAGGATATTGTCCTGGAACCACTGTGTACTCTCCAAGTACAAGGGGTGACGTGGAAAAACACTGGACTGGATTCAGAGAGTCAAGTACAGACTTTCTACTGGCTAGTTATATCATCTCATGTCACTCTACCTCTGAGTTTTTGTTTCCTCCTTGGCAAAATGAGAATAATAACAGTGATATTTACCTAGCTTTCCTTACGAAAGGCACTAGGGCAGATAAAGCTATTTTATGTTTTTATATACTATCTATATTATCTTTTCTGAGCAAATGTCTGTTCGAGTCTTTTGCTTATTAAAAAGTTGTTTGTTCTCTTTCACGGCATATGCTTTGCAAAACTTTTTCCCAGTCTGTGGCCTGCCTTGCTTTTCCATTCTTTTAACAGTATTTTTAGAAGATACTATTAAGTATTAAAGTTTTAGTTTTTAGGAAGTTAAATTTATTATTTTCTAAATTTTATCCTTGTGCCCTTCGGTATTACTTTTTCATCTAAAGATTTCTTAGAAGAAATTTTTGCCTACTCATGGCTAAAAATGTGTTTTGCACCTATGTTTTTCTTTCTTTTATTTTCTTTCTTTCTTTCTTTCTTTCTTTCTATCTTTCTATCTTTCTTTCTTTCTTTTGAGACAGGGTCTCACTCTGTAGCCCAGGCTGGTCCTGAACTCACTATGGAGCCCAGGCTGGCCTTGGACTCACAGCAATCCTCCTGTCTCAGCCTCCTGAGTGCTGGGATTATAGGGGTAGGCCTGGCTTATGTGATGCTCGAGAATGAACTCAGGTACTTAGCACTTTACTTACCACTTGCTAGGTCAGCGCTTTAACCTCTGAACCATTCTTCCAGTCTACCTATGTTTTTTAAAAGCTTTATATTTACATTTAGGTCTATAATTAGTTTCTAGTGAGCTACTATTTGGATATCATGTGTGTATAGTAAGAAAACAAAATAAAGCAAATTGTTTTTTTCCCTACTATATTGTCAATACTCAACACAAAGGACTTATGTAATCAGATATGTGGTGATTTTTCAACATGTTAATTCGGTTTACTTGTGGATATCAACTGGATGTCCCATAATTCAAATTCTGATACTATCTATCTGGAATTAAAGTCAGGTCTTATAGATTGAAAGCTTAGAAACACATAGTCAAATGGAGCAATATGTGCAGCAAATATTGGAAGGGTCCTGAGTGCAGGAGCTTCTGTTTGTGTGGAATTAGGGGGCACTCCCATTCTAGTAGGTGGGTGTGGTCTAGTTCAGCAGTCTGGAAGCTCTCTGAACCCGATAGCTCCGGGACTTCTATAGGGACTTTAGCACTTAGCTAAAGCTCTAGCTTTACCTCATCTCCCCTTCATGGAAGGTGGGACATGGGCTGGAAGCTCCCAGCTTTTCACTGTGGCTTGGGTTTCTGTTGGCCAGCTTCCATACAGCAGCCCACCAAGAGCTGTCTCGCTAGAACAGAAGACACTCCTACCACCAGGAAATTCCAAGGAATTAAGAGCCCTGTGACAGGAACTAAGTCAAAGACCAAATATTTGAACAAGAGCTAGCAGTGTGATTACTTAGAAAATTACAAGAATTTTAGGTTCTCTGTACCAAGAACTAATGGTGAAGACCAAAATATATATTTCTTATTGTAACTAGTAATATCACAGTGTGGTGTTACAGGTGAAGTTTACTATTAGCCATTAAGGAAATCATCTCAATGAGACATCACTACATACTTAGTAGAGTGGATGAGGTATAAACACTAGCCACAGCAAGTGTTATAAAAAATTTGGAGAAATTGGTATGCTTATATATATTGTGGAAAGATAGAATAATACTGCTTCTTTACAAAACAATTTGGTAGTTTCTTAATTTAAAAGTATGATATATTCATTCTACTTCTGAGTATCTATCCAAAAGAACTAAAAGCGTATATCCCTACAAAGACTTCAACTTAAATGCTCACATCTGCTGTATTTCCAATAGTCTCAAACTAGAAAGATCTCAAATGTCTACCATGGGAGAAAGGAATAATTACACTATCTCCTCAAATGGAATGCTAATAAACAAGAACATGGATGAATCACAAAATGACCGTGGTGTATGAAGGGACACAAGTATTCTGTCAGTCCTTTTATATAAAACTGTAGAAAATTCAGACAAATTATAAGTAACAGAAAGCACATGGATGCCTGGTAGAGCTGGGGAGAAGGAGGCCATCAGGGAACTGCTGGGCACTTCAGAGAAACATTTGGGGATTATGACTATATTGACCCATCACTGTGGTGATGGTTCACGGCGGCTTCGTAGGTAAAAATGTACCAGGTTATACACTTAAATACATATGATTTATTTTGTATCAATTATACCTCATCAAACCCGCTAAATGGGTAAATATTAGAATAATGCCCACTAGTATAAACATAAAAAATTGTAAAGCCTTGTGGGAAAATGCCCAGGAAATTGCAGTGATAGTTATAATCTACTCTGGAAATGTGCATTGTCATTATTGTCTATACTTTACAGATTAGAGAAATTTCCTGTAAAAGAACCATACACAGTTAGTAGGGGCTCCAACAGAAAGTGTCAATTTGGGATTGTAACAACATTATTGAACAAAGGCTTGGTCAGTACCAGAGCATTCAGACCCTCCAGGGAATTCTTTTAGGGTTTGGCCATTTCCCAGCTCCTGCTCTAAGCCCTTCACTCTCAACAAACAACAAAATAGCAGCTAATAGCGCCAGTGCTTACCTTTGTCTAGAAGGAGTTCCCAAACTGCTTGCACATGGGGATTTCTGGGGACTGTGTAAGAAACACTGGTGCTTGAGGCCCGTGCTTGAAAAAATTCGATCTACTTGATCTGTGTTTGCAAAACAGCCAGAGGACTCTGAAGCGCAGCTGGAGTAAGAAGCACAGAGATGCAGCCTGGACCCCATTATCACTGCCTCCCCGACCCTCCCAACGGCGTCTCCTAGCTTTCTCTTCATTGCTTCCCACCCCCACCCCCATTTTATTGATATGTATAAGTGCAAACATAAAATTTACATTGATCTTGAGTACTTTTGTGCACATACATATCGTGGCAACGGCAAAGTTACAAATCCTTCCCTTCTCTCTTTTTGACGCTCCCTTTCCCTCCCTCTCCCCTCCAGGTCTCATTGTTTCCCACATTAAGGTCTATGAGATAATTGGGATCTGGGATTCTCATATCAGAGAAACTGTTCAATATTTCACCTTCTGCTTCTGACTCACTTCACCAAGCATGATGGTCTCAAGTTGCCTCCATTTACCTACAAAAGCCTCCAACCTACCTGGCTTTATAGATGCATAGTATTCCATTGTGTATAAATACCATAGTTCATGTATCCATTGGTCTGTTAGTGAGTATTTTGCTGTCTTCCACATTTTAGCAATTGTTAGTTGTACTGCAATGAGCATAGGTATACATGTGTCTCTGTTACATGTTATTTTTAACTCTTTCGGGAAAATTCCCAGAAGAGGTATCACCAGATGAAAGGGGATATTTAGTTCCCGTCTTTTGAGAGAATTCCATATTGCTTTCCACAGTGGTGGTACCAGTTTACATTCCCACCAGCAGTGCAGGAGGGTTCCTTTCTCCCCACAGCCTCACCAGCACTGATTGCTGTTTGTGTTTTTGATATACACCAATCTCTCTGGAGTTAGATGGTATCTTAGCAATGTTTTGATTTGCATTTCTCTTAGGGCTAAGGATATTGAACATATTTTCATGTATTTATTGTCCATTTGAAATTCTTCATTCATTTTTTTTGCCCCTGTATATTCTGGTTATGAGCTTCCTATCTGAGGTATTGATGGTGAATATTTTTTCCCCAAGCTGTCGGTTCTCTTTTTACACTGTTGATAATTTCCTGTGCCATGTAGAAACTTTTTAATTTGACACAATTCCATTTGTTAATGCTGGGGGCTATTTCCTTTGCTTTTGGTGTTTTATTAAGAAAGTCTTTGTCTACACCTATAAATTTAGATATTTGCCTAATTTCTCTTCTAGAAGGTTCAGGATATCACTCTATAGTCCAGGCTGGTCCTGATGTCACTATGTAGCCCAACTGGCCTTGAACACACAACAATCCTCTTGCCTCAGCCTCTCAAGTACTGAGATTACAGATGCCACCATGCCTGGCCTCTGTAGTGTTGGGAAATTGAACTCAGGGCTTTGTGTTTGTTACGCAAATACTCTAACTAAAGCTAAAAAGCAATCAAGCAGAACCCATAATTATGATAATATCAACTAAAATCAAATTATTCTTGGCCTTTTCCCAAAAGGTTTCCATGGGATCTCCCATATTCCCCTTCAGTCTCATAGACAATACAAGAAATAGGTAAGACAGGATGATTTTATTTCATTTTAAAAGTCTTACTAATTAATTAAAAGTGCAATGAATGGTCCTCTAGTAATATGTAAAAAAGCAAATATTCAAAACTATCAAGAGAAAAAAATCATCTGTAATGCAATCTCTCAGAGAAAACCAAGATCTACATTTGTTTCTTCTAATGTAGGACACGCATTTGATTTTATTTTTAAACAACATTGAGCACAAATTGTACCAGTATATTGCAACCTGTTTCTCTTACTAAATAAATTGTAGTCATTTCTGGTTTCTCCATATCCATAAATATACTTGAGAATAATATTTTTGGTGACTGTTTTCTAGTACATTGCATGATACTCCATGACTTATTTAGCTAATTTCCTATTGTTCAACAGATTGTTTCCAAATTTTCTATATAAAAAATAACCATAAATAACTATAGCCTTTTGTGGGGGTAACTACCGTGCTGATCTAGTAGGGGTACAAATTCTACCAACGGTTTTAGCGAATGTTTGACAGGAATGAGAATGTGGATCTATGCGTGCCCTTTGACTCAGCAATTCCCCTTCCAGATATATAACCAAAAAAAGGTGTGCATGTGTGCAACAAAGGACAATGACAGGTCTATTCCCAATGGCACTACTACTTAAGGTTCCAACTAGAAAGGAATAAATGTCCAGTAGAAAATATAAAGGAGCCCTGACACATTTATGCGATGGAATATGACATAGAAATGAAAATAAAACAGCTACAATCTAGGCAACAAACAGACAGCTCACATGAATATAATAACCGGATGATAAAAGTCAGACACAAAGGATATACACAAGAAAGCGCCACTAGTCTACCCCATTAGAAACTACCCTATTGATTGCCCTTCCACCAAGGGGCATAAGGGAACACTGCTGTTGTCATTGGAGTACTGGGGATTGAATCCAGATGTTTGCTGCAGAGGTTTACCTCTGAGCTACTATACCTGCGGCAGTGGGTTTGTTTCTTCATTTGGTCAGAGGTTAATCTGAATGTATTTACTTTATAAAAACACACTGAGCTATATACGTTTATGATCTTTATTCTTTTCTGTGTTCACTTGAATGAAGTTAACAAAAATCTCACTATATTCTTACATGAAAACCTTTAAGGCACTTTGTTTCCTCTCCGTTTTGGCAGGAACAGCAGGTGAGGCTTTGAAACTTATTGTGGGAATGAATTGTGTTCTCTCCAAATTTGTGTCTCAGAGCCCTCCCAGTGCCCCAGAACGTGCATACTTGGAGATATGACCTTGAAAGAAGTGATTAAGATGAGATCATTAAGGTGGGCTTTAATACAGCATGACAGTGGTCCTTACTAGGAGCTACCAGGACATAGACACACGCAGACACAAGGATGAGCACATGTGGGTAGAGTGAGAAAGAGAAGGTTGTTGTCTGTAAGTCAAGGAGAGGGCCTCAGGAGAAATCTAACCTGTCAGCACTACCATCTTGACTTTCCAGTATTCAGAAATGTGAGAAAATAATATCTGTTGCTTAAGTCACCGAGGTGACAATATTTTGTTGTGACAGTCCTAGAAAACTATCAAGAATTGAGGTAATATTTTTCCAATATGGCCATGCAGTATGTAGCTAAAAAGGGCCGTAGCACCCTCCATCTGACCTCACATGTTCATCTCCTTCTCCCTCCCACTTTCCATTTTCCACACAGATTAATGGTGGTGTTCTAAAACAGCAAGGAGAACATTCCCCCGGCTCTACCATTGCGCTAAAGAAGAACTGCGTATGAGGACAAACACCATTTTCAAAAGCAAACCAAGGGCATTCTTTCCATTGTTCGGTTGCCTATAATGACTGTCACCTTCAAAGGAATCCCGGTAGAGAGTAATTCCTTTTTGCAAACTCCCAAGCTTTCAGGGGCCGTGGTGTTTAGTCATCATTTTTCACTGGCCATGAGAAGTCTTGCCAGTCTTTGGAAATATCCTGGCGAATGACTGTGGTGACAGTAATGCTACTTTCTGATTCTCTTGTTACTTCCATTTCCATGGATTTGGGCTTCTGAGGGATGAAACATTTTGTTTTTTACATTTATCTGATCCTTGTGATACATAATGCTCATATCACTAAGGGTTTATCTTATTAAAGCTTCCTCAGGATGTTAAAACATCTGATTTTAACTTTCAAAAGGAAGAGAAACAAAAAACACATTTAGCTTTTGCTTCTAGGTACAGCAAAATGAAGTGTATGTTGACCTGCCTACTTTCTAGAAGTCTCTTGAGAAGCAAGTAGAATAAAAGGATCTGGAAAAGATTTGTTCAGCTCAGCCAAATCAGTTGAGCACTTAGTCCTTGTTAGATACTATTCCAGAGGTGGAGTGGACATAGAGCTTCTCCTTTGTTAAAAACTTATCAGCTTGTTGAGTAGACAACTGTTCTTATGATTCGCACAGCTTGCAGCCATTAGAGAGTTTTCAAACGGTGACACAGGTAAGATGAACCTAGGCGGAAACTGTAGATTCCCTGAGCTGAGAATACAGAGTTGAGAAGTTTCCATAGAGACCACGGTCACTAAAGTTCAAAGGCTGGAGAAGAGAGGAGGCTGCATTACAGAAGGAGAACTTGGAGAACTCCAGGGATCTGCAGAGGCTCTCGCGCAAGCAAAGAGTATTGACCAGCATCTATGTATGTGGAAACTACCTGAGGATAGGGTTGGAACTGTCCAAAAAGCTCAGAAGGACACAAATGCAGAGACAGTGCCTGTTCACACTAGCCAGACTGGAAAACCTCAAGACATATGGGACATTAGACAGAGCACTCAGAATCACTGCCATCAGTAACGTAATAACTACGTGTAGATCAAGCACTGCTCTGGACCTAGCAAGCCTTACAACCAGCATTCAAAAGGATTAAAAATTTTAACAAGTGACATAACTGTGTACCAGGACAAAACTATGAAAACACAAGGATACAAAAGTATCCAGCACCATGGTAAAATCCACAAGACATACAAAAAAATTACTAAGCATTCAGCGAAGCCATAGAACAACGAGTGAATATAAGCAAAATGAATAGAGCAATTCTAAAATAAGAAAGCCAAAAAAGTATGTTGACTTTGCATTCTACTAGTAGTTCCTCTCTATGCATGGCGGTTGGTTCCCAGACCCCATAATCATACTACAATTGAAGGAATTAAGTTCCTTGTATAAGAATGTAGTGTTTGCATGTAACTTATGTATATCTTCTGGTATATTTTACATCTGTAGATTGCCTTGAAAACCTAGTGCAGTATTGTGTAATTAGTTGCTTTATTGTGTTGTTTAGAGAAAAACAACAAGGGAAAGAAAACAAATATTTGTACATGGTTGGTACAGATGCAATTTCCCCCCAGTTGGCTGCACTTGTCTAAAATGACATCCCCATATGGAGGCACCTTCAGGGATTGCTTTAGGGATTTAGAAAAAGAAATGATAACGTTTGGAGGATAAGGTCAGCCCTCACAATTCATGCAGTATCAAACATCAGGGTGAAAAGTGAATGCAGCTTCAATTAGACATACAAAAGATTTTTACTCACAGAAATGATAGTACCTTGAAACAATTATATTGCAAGAGGAAAAGCTATGTCATACCACATGTGGCATAGAATGCCTGTGGTCTGGGTTTCCCAAATCAGAGAAACTGTGCTATATTTCTCATATTTGATCTTCTGAATCTGACCAACTTCCCCACTCAAGTCACCTAGCTCTAGCTCAGCTTCCCACATCTAGAGGGGGCTGCAGTGGCCATATCGTGATGCCTCTTCTCTAGGTCCAGCAGAACCCTTAATTGGGATGGTTTGCTGAAAGTTCTTTTTTTCTGTATCCTACCGTATTTTGTTGAGATTTTTTTAACATGGCCTCACTCACCAGTCCATACAAGGAACAAACTATAACAATAAAATTCATAAGGATTTCATTAATTACTAACATTTTGCCAGATTTGGTTTATTGTTTTGTCTACCTATCCATTCATAAACTCACAGAGACATACTTTTAAAAAGATTTTATAACAATTTCCAGGGTTGAATATAATTATTATGTTTTGCAAACTATTATACTATTAAAACTAATAATTTTGAGGGAAGTTTCACAGATTTTATGAGGAAGCTGGTACTGTTTTAGAAGTATACCAATCAAATGATTCAAATATCAATCTATTTTTTGTTAGAAGTTTTCTTTAGATGTTTCCTTTCCTCTTTGTATTTTGGTGCTGCGTGTCTCTCTATATCTCTCTAAGATTCCTTCAAGTTTTTTCTGCAATGCTGGGCTAGTGGTCACACATTTCTTTAGAGATTCTTGGTCATGAAAACTTCTTTTTTTCCCCATTTTATTGATATGTATAAGTGCAAAATTTAAGGACAGGCAAATGCATTAAAACTTTTTACTGCTCCTAAAATTTTCAGAAATAATTTTGCTGGATACAACAACCTGGGTTGATACTTGCTGTCTTTTACAACTTGAAAAATTTTGCTCCAGAACCTCCTGGCATTTAACGTTTACATTGAGAAATCTTCAGTGATTCAAATCGGTTTGCCTTGATAGAATAATGCCTGTTTTTCTCTTGCTGCTTTTAGTATTTTCTCTTTATGTTGTATTTCTGAGGTTTGAGTATGATATGTTGTAGCAAGTATTGCTGCTGGTTGGTCTATTTGGTGTTCTATAAGCTTTTTGTACCTGAACATTAACTTCTTTTTCTAAATTTGGGAAATTTTCTTGCATGATTTTAGCGAATAAATTCTTCATACGTTTGGTGCTGTCTTCCGCTCTTTCTTCCACACCCATAATTCTGAGATTAGTTCTCTTTGATTCTGAGATTAGTTCTCTTTGAATTATCCCTCAGGTATTATATCCAACTACTTTGCTCAGTTCTAATTTTGGAATCATGCCTAATTATGGCATTTGTTTCCTCAGCCTTATCTTCAAGGTCTGAAATTCTGTACTTAAAAAGTTTGAGCTGACTTTCTTTGCTTTCAAATGTATTTTTCATATAATGAATTTCACCTAGATTTCTTTTCAAAATTTCCACTTTTCTATCAAGATGTTCCTTTTTACCTCACACTTTCTTATTTACTTCATCCAATTTTTTTATTTGTGGCTTCTATACGCTCAGTAAGCTTTGTATTCATGAGGATCACGATTTGTTTAGTATGTTCCCCATTGAGCCCCCTGATCTTTGCTTGCATTTTCTTTTTTTGAGAATGTCTTGTTTGAACTGGTTGTTTGACTCATTTATTTGCTTGTTGACTACCTTCCTATGAGTCCCACTATTTCAGGGCCCATGACATTAGCTTGAGGGGTCTCAGGCGTCTCTGTGTGTCCCCTGCTCCCTGTCTTCTTCCCATGCTTCTGCTGTCGAGGGACTTCACCTTAAAGGCCTAATTGAGAGGTTTCTGTGAATGAGTAAAAGGGTATGTTGGGGGAGCCAAAATTCTCCTGAGTTCTGTGCCGGGAGTAGGCAGTGGGGGAGCACCTAACAACTTGGCAACCTCTGAGGTGTCATGATCACACCCAATCCCCTCAACAATGCTCTTCCACCTGTTTTGGCTTACCTCCCCCAAGGGCAGGGATCTTCAACCACAGAGGTGCTGTCACTGTACCTGAGCCGTTCAGGAGGTCTGCAGCCTTTCTCTCCTAGCCACAACTGTCTCCTGAGCCAGTTTCTTCCTAAGCAGTGCTTAAGAGTGACCCCATAAACTCTGAAGTGATTTTCTGAGCTTTCCTTTACTTTCAACATTTCAGTTTCAGGCCACTGCTTCAAAATGGCTCCTGCTTACATAATTGCCTACTATGGCTGCCGAGCACTCCCCCTGATCTAGGATCCAGGTGGCATTTTCTAGGGGTAGTTTGCAGTGCAGTTGTAGTATGCACTACCTATAAGCTCTTTTTTATTTTATTTATTTATTTATTTATTTATTTATTTATTTATTTGAGACTGGGGCTACCAGCTGCTGTTCACTCCCGCTCCTCCTGAATCTGCGCTTACCTTGGTCTGAGGTTCCAGGCTTCAGGCTTTGTTTCATCTGTGGATGCCAACAGCTCAGGGCTGTGCTCAGTCAGCTTGGGACTGCTTCTCAGGCTGCTGCTTTCCTCCACTTCTAGTATGTCTCCCACATTTCTGACCTCCCCATGGCCTCCTTTCAGTTGTTGGGGCACTCCTTCCTCTCCTAGCTTGGTCAGAGATTCTGGGCTCAGGACAGTTCTTCCTCCATCTGCAGATGCTTCACAGTTGGCCTGCGGTGGCTTCCCGGGCTGCTGTTTACCTCCACTTCCAAATGTGTTGTCAGGGTTTCTGAACTTCCTGTCGCCTCTTTTCAATTGTTGGGGTGCTTCTCCCTGTCATAGCTACATTGAATAGGTATTTTTGACTATATTCTCAACTTTTTAAGTGGGTGCATGAGGAGACATTGTGCAGCTCTGGGCTCTCAGCTGCCATCTTGACTGGAAGTTGAAGTTTTACTCTATAGACTGAAAAAGGCCAGACAATAGCCAATTAAAGTTTTTGAGCCCAAATGTGTGAAACCAGCTCACATCTGGGCACAGCTGGGAATTCCTTAGTATCAGCAGTAACAGGACACCACTTTAGGATAATGTGCTCTGGTGGTCAATGAGCAAAATCAGGCCAGTGGTTGATGCCTTGATGGTCAAGGTGTTTGGCCAGATGCCGTCAGGAGACAGGGCTAAGTTTTTGTTCTTAGGAAAATATATTGACTGCAGAAGACAGAGAGGACTGCATGAGAAACAGAGCTTGTGAGTCACAGACAGAGCATCTTGCTGCTAAGTTCTGCAACTGTGTACTTGTGGGACTCAAGAGAGTCCTGAGGAAGCACTGCTGTTATTCCAAGCCATGCATCCACTCATTCTCCATTCATCTGACCAATGTTTCTTGAATACCTGTAATGCCTAGACCAAAAAAATTACACTAGCTAGTGGGAGTCAAAAGGAAAGTTTAGGTCTTGAAGAGGATATAGAAAAAATAAGTAGAGCTTTGTAAAACATTGATAGAGAAGGCATAAAAGTCACTCAGGTCTGATGGATAAATGCTCTTCTCACCTTGGGAGGAATCGGTGTCCACATGAACATCTGAAAGACTAGTGGAACTGAGCCAGGGAAAAGGGGGAGCTACAGAATACACCAGGAGAGGGGACAGTGATCTCCAAAGAGAAAGAGTCAATAGCTCTGAGATGCTGGGTTATTCAGTCGAGAAGTGAGTTGTTCAGGAGAAATCAACCCAGTCAAGTGAGAGGAGGTTGGCTGTTGGTGAGAATGGATTACTAGCAACCTGGACATCAAGTAGAAATGCCCAGAATGGGAAATAGGCCGGAAGCTGAAGATTTGAGACTCACTTTTGTATGTGTATCATCAAAGGCCTGAGAGTTACTGAAACTTCTCCTGGAGTTTCTGAATTGAGAAGGGCAAGCCCTAGTGAAAAACCTGAGAGGGCTGGAGGAATGGCACAGTGATTAAAGTGCTTGCCTTGTGAGCACAAGGCCCTAAGTTCGATTCCCCAGCACCACATAAGCTGGGCGTGGTGGCGTACTTCTATAATCCCAGCACTTGGGAGGCTGAGACAGGTGGATTGTCCTGAGTCCAAGGCCAGTTTGGGATACACAGTGAGTTCACTATCAGCCTGAGCTACAGAGTGAGACCCTTTCTCATAAAAAGAAAAGAAAGAAAGAAAGAGAAGGAAAAAAAAAGAAAAGGAAAAAGAAAATCCTGAGAAGCCTTAACATTTGCAGGAGGCATCCAAGGCTGGCTGGTACCGACAGGCAGGAAGCTGGGAGGAAAGGGGGCGTGGGGAGAGGGACTGAAGTAGAGCCAGGAGAGGTGGCAGCGTGACTGCCACCGAAGTAGCAGTGGGTTTCAAGAGCAAACTCATGATTGACAGTGTAAAGGGGCCGAGAAATCAAGTGAGATCGCAATGAGAAAACGTGCCTGCACAGCTGCCTAAGGGAACGCTGGTGCCCCGGGGAGAAGCCAGAGGCTTCCTTCTGGTTCAGGTGTGTACGTTGCCATGCGGGGCCGAGGAGTGAGTAGGAGGTGAGCACATAATGGTGCCACCTTTTTTAAGCGTTTGGAAAATGATGGCAAGACCGATACTGGACCGAAGTGGGGATGCACACTTTACGACGACAGAGTTGAGATCACGTCTCAGTGCCACCAAGTGACCTGGAGAGCCAGGGCCCCGAGGATTCCTAAGCAGAAGGCGTGGCAGGCCTGCCCCACACGAGGGCATGCCCCAGGCTCTCCACACTGGCCCTGGCGGGGGAGGACCTCTCCCTCGGGCCTGACGACAAGTGTTCAGCCCTGCCTCTTGTGTCTCCTGGCTCTGTGACCTTTCCTAAATCACTCAACCTAAGCTTCAATTTTTCCCTCTGCGACAATAAGACCTACCTCATAAAGCTACTTTAAAGATCAACTAAGCAAGGCACCCACAGCAGCTGCCCAATGCCTGACGACACGCCTGAGTGCCTAGCGCCCTTCCCAGCGTGCTGCAGAACAATGGCTGCCAGTCAGCAGCGTGCGCAGTGGGGAGCGGGGTTCATTTCCAGATGTCCGTCCCCATCTTGGGGCGGAGGTGAGGATCTATCCCCTGTGCAGCGCGTCAGAAGCTGCTTCCTGGCGCCTGCCACGCGCAGTGCCTGCCGGTGTCTAAATAGTGTTTACTGTGCAGGGGCCTTGGGCACAGGTGGCTGACGGCGCAACCACAGGAAACGCAGCTCTTCTGGGCTGGGCGACTCGTTTGGGGAAACCACAGCTTTGCGACTCTGTCGGAAAGCTCACCCTGCTTTTTCTCTGCAGGCAGGAATGTGGTTCCAGGGAATGCGGACTGAGATTCTGAAACATGATGTTGCCTCTGAGGCTGGTGCCTTGTTTTTGAGCACCACCTCACAGTGCGAGGTGCTGTGACAATAAGGAAGTCGCTGGAAGGAAGGAAAGTGATTCCCCGTTTTCCAAAAGAGAGGAAAGGAAGGTGATTCCTCACTTTCTAAACCAGATACTGCGGTTCTTTTGTTTTGCTTCTGGCTCCCAGTTTCCTTCCTGTGGAGGTGGTGACTGCTTTTGTTTTTCCCTTTCCTCTTATTGGAGAGTCCAGATAGGCGTATTTCTGTTGGAATCTGGTAAATCAAACTAAATTTGGCTTGGGGTGGATCTGTAGGTGAATTCTTCTGTGAGGAACTGCAGCCTGACTTAGTTCAGAAAGTAACTGAGAACCTGGCTTAGAAGGTAGCCACCAAACTTCAAGTGGTTAAAGGCAGTAGACTGTTCAGACGATGCTCAAATGAGACAAATATCTACTGTAGCTATAACCAACAAACAGCATGCGTATCCCCTTTCTGATTTCTGTATTTCATGTGCCTTTTCTGCCTCTAAATGCTTTTAGGCTACACTGCACCCCAGGGCTTCTGTGTGCGGGGTCAGGTTCTCGGGGCTACCCAATTTGGGGATAACAACAACAACAACAAAAACCCATGCAATTAATGTCTGCAAAAACTAGGTTTGCCCTAATTTTATTTTTAGCAAGTCAGATGGAGGCTCAGAGACAAAGCTGGGATTTGTAGAAGGTGTAGTGACCAGAAAGATAAAAGTCCCACGGAGAGTATCTGAATTGCCAGTCCTGGACTCAAAACACAGACCTCCTAGGACTCTTGGGTCAAGGCTCGTTCCTGAACTCCTCACTACCAGTGATGAGAAGTTTATTAATCCATCCATCTCTCTTCACTGTGCCTAAATGTTCCGGATACACTCACCTAAGTTTCTTGTACACCTTCCATGAGTCAGGTTCTTTCTGGTCCCCAGGGACTTAGCAAAAATAGAAACCTCTGCTCTTATAGAGCTTCTCTTACAGTGAGCCTAGACAGATACTACATATAATAAGTAAATGTTAGACCCTCTGTAATGTTTCCCCAGGGAACATTTTCTCAAAAAAATTCCTTTTGATTTTTATAACATCCAAATGTACTATATCTCTCAATACAATGCTTTCAGCCAGTAATTATACAGAAAAACACACATTTTTGATCCCCAAACTCAATATGACATTAAAGAAAATGATTTTTAGAAATAATCTTGAGTTGCATTCTAAATACAATTGCAGGAAGTCAGCAGGTAGTTTTTTTCCAAAGGCACGTTGCGTGTCAGTGTGGGATCTGCGCCCTGGTTGGTGCTGGGATAAGAGAGGTGGCACAGCACATCAGCATATTCTTCGTTCACAAACATAAATTTGTGGGTTATCAGGAAGCAGTGTTTACAGCTTTTTATATTCTAATATGATATAGTTCATTGTTTCTCTACAGATATGTAGGCGTTTTGCTGTTTAGTTACACTTTAGGAAATTGGTCGGGAGTATTGGGTTGATGTGAAACACATTCTAGCTTTTCTCAAACTAGTTTGTGAATTTTGTGCAGAAGGCTTATTTTTCAAGTCTTTTCCTGACTGGTGAGTACATTGTTGGAAGGTGGGAGGAGTTACAAAACACCAGGCCTGTATTTGCAGGCTGTTTCCTAACAATGCCTAGCTGAGATTCTGCTTGCAGCCTCCACGTCCCCCTAGGGGACAGACCCCTTTTGCTGGGGAGCTAAATGTAGGTGAACCTTGAATTTTGACATATAGGTGGGCACACAGACTCCATGATGTGACCATGGCTACTTGCAAAATATCTTTAAAAGAAAATGCAAAATAATCGTTCATCAAGTTCAATGTGAGTAGGTAGCCCCAGTTCTCAGCTTTTTTTTTTTTTTTTTTTTGAATGGTAACTATGAAACGGTAGGAAGTGTCCCACAAAGGATTTCCTTTGGTCATTGTTGTTTTTCACTCAGGAAAAAAATATGGCTGGGGAGGGACAAGAATCTTTTTCCCTTTGTGAACTCTATGATTCATAGTTTAAAAGCCCAGCGACGGGACGGGATCTGGGTCACAATCTTGATTTCCTTTTTGTGTGGGGCCTTGGGCTTTACCTACTTCCTGTAAGTACTGGGACTAGAGCTCCCAATCGTATCCTATTTGCATACTTGGTCATGTGGGTGAAAAATGTTGTCCTTGAATCTGTACGAGGGAAGTACTGTGCACCTGAAAATCAAATCTTGAATTTCAGCTCTGTGAAGAGCTTACAGGTCATTTAGTTCCCCTCCTGGTCCCAGCGCCTGAGTGAGGCCATGCGTGCCCTGGGCATGTCCCGTTACCTGCAGTGCTCGTCAAGAACTGATGGATGTGTGTATCTATAGAAAGAGGCTTCAGCTAAGGCACTGGCTCACACATTCATGGAAGCTGGCAAATTCAGAGGACGCAGGGCAAGCTGGCAGGATGAGGACTGCAGATAAGGTCATCCTGTGGTGGGGATCTGAGGTCGGGTCTGCAGATTTTCCTGCCAACTGGTCTTTCTTCTGGTCAGGGTTCAACAGATTGTATGAGGAGCAGACTTTTGGTTGGTCAAGAAGGTGGCTGAGTAACAGAGCTGCACAACGTCTTCTTGTGGAACCACTTAAAAAAGTTGAGAATATAGTAAAAAACCACCTGTTCAATGTAGCTAGGAGAGGGAAGAGTGCCCAACAATTGAAAGGAGGCCAGGAGATCAGAAATCCCAAAGGAACATTGGAAGAGAAGAAAAAAGCAGCAGCCCAGGAAGCCACCCTAGGCTGACTGCACACAGCGGGAAGCTGCCAGCATCTGCAAACAGAGGAGAGACAGCTTGGAATCCAGAGCTTCTGGCCGAGCTAGGAGAGCAATGAGTGCTCCAATAACTGAAAAAAGGCCATGGGAGGTCAGAAATCCTAAAGACTTATTGTAAGTGGAGGAAAACAGCAGCTGACTGAGTGCAGCCCTGAGCTCCTGGCATCCACAGATGGAGGGAAGTATGGAGACTGGAACCTCCGACCAAGGCAAGCACAGATGCTGGAGAAGTGGGAATTGACAACAGCTGGTGCCCAGGCCTCCAAAAACAAGCCTGTGGGTAGTATATACTAAAAACACACTTCCCCTAGAAAAGGCCTTCTGGAGCCCAGATCAGAAGCAGCACTCAGCAGCCACAACAAGCAATGACTAAGCAAGAACCATTTAAAAAAAAAAGTGACTGAGGCTGAACTCCTTATTAAAAGAAGGCTCAGAAGAGTATGCATCAGGGTTTTGGGTCACTCTTAAAATTGCTTAGGAAGAAACAGTTGTGGAGAGGAGAGAAAGGCTGTGAACCTCCTGAATGACTGGGTGTAGTGGGAGCACCTCCTAGGGTAGAGAGACCCTCCCTTGGGGGAGAGTCACCAGGACTGGTGGGAGAGCTTTCCTGAGGGGACTGGGGATGATCAGGACACCTCAGAGGCCATCACACTGTTAGGTCCACCCTCACTGCCTACTCCCAGCACAGAACTCAGAAAAAGTGCAGCTCCCTTTGCTACATACACACCATCATAGTTGTTTAAAGAAACCTTGAGCTAGACCCTTAAAGTGAAGTACCTCAACAACAGAAACATGGGAAGGAGACAAGGCAACAGGACACACACAGAGATGCCTGACACCCAGAAACTAATATCATGGGCCCAGAAATAATGGAATTCATAGGGAAGGAAGTCAAAAAGCAAATAAATGAGTCAAACAACCAGTTCAAACAAGATATTCTCAAAGAAATCCAAGCATTGATCAGAGGGCTTAAGTAGAAACTTACTAACCACATAGTAATCCTAATGGAGACAAAGCTTACTGAGCATATAGAAGCCGCAAATAACAAGTTGGCTGAAATAAACAAGAAAATGCAAGACGTGAAGGAACATTTTGATAGAAAAGTGGAAATTTTGAAAAGAAATCTGGATAAAATTCAGGATATAAAAAACTCACTTGAAAGCAGAGGAAATAAATTTGAACATTGTGAGAAGAGAGTTTTAGACTTTGAATACGACGATGAGGAAACAAATGCTACAACTAGGCAAGACTCCAAAATTAGAATTGAGTAAAGTAGCTGGATACAACACCTGATGGACAATTCAAAGAGAACCAATTTAAGAATTTTAGGTATGAGAGAGAGAGAGAAGAAGACAGCACCAAAGGTATAAAGAATTTGTTCACTGAAATCATGCAAGAAAATTTCCCAAGTCTAGAAAAAAGTAATTCTCAGGTACAAAGAGCTTATAGAATACCAAATAACCTCGACTGACAACAAGATTCATCCCAACATATCATAATCAGATTCTCAGAAATACAACATAAAGAAAACTACTAAAAGTGGAAAGAGAAAAACAGGCACTATTCTACCAAGGCAAACCCCTTTTAATTACTGCAGATGTCTCAATGCAAACTTTAAAGTCAGAAGATCCTGGAGCAAAACATTTTAAGCTTTAAAAGACAGCAAGTATCAACTCAGGTTGCTATAACCAGCAAAATTATATCTGAAAATTGAAGGAGAAGTAAAAATTCTTCATGACGAAGAATCCCTAAAGAAATTTGCAACCACTAGCCCAGCACTACAGAAAATACTTCAAGGAATCTTTGAGAGAGGCAGAGAGACAAGCAGCACCAAAAAACATGGAGGAAAGGAAACACTTAAAGAGAAAATCTAACAACAACAACAACAACAACAACAACAACAAATGACTAGTGTTTGAGTCATTTGATTAGCATACTTCTAAGACAGTACAGTTTTATAAAATCTGTGAAGTTTCCTCACATTATTATTTATGATAGTATATTAGCTTGTAAGACATAATAATTGTATTCAAAATGGAGAATTGGTATAAAATCTTGAAAAATATGTGTGCATGAATTATGGATGGATAGGTAGATAAAATGATAAAGCAAATATGGCAAATGTTAGTAATTAGTTAAATATGAATAATTAATGAAAGCTAAAAACTCTGAAATAATTAAGTATGCCATTGTATCTATTGCTTTAAGTGTAATATACTTCCATAATATAGATTGGAGTTCGTTTATGGCAGCAATTCACTTATTTGGTCTTTGATGTACATTTACTCTGAGAAAACTGATTGATGTAATGATAACATGAACATCTTTTGAATGTACACACATTAACCTTTCAGTACTCAGTTAAGGCAGTTGAAATTTAACTTCTCTTTTTTTCTTTCTCACATGTTCTAGTCGTCTGAATTACATTGTTTTTTTTTTTTCACGTGTGGTCTGGTGGGTGAGGCCATGTTAAAGAATCTCAACAAAGATATAGTAAGATACAGGAAAAAGGAACTTTTGGCAAATATCCCAATAAAGGGCTTTGATGGACCCAGAGAAAAGGCATCAAGATATGGCCACTGTAGCCCATTCTAGGAGTGGGAAGCTGAGCTACAGAGTGGTGATTTGAATGAAATGAGTCAGATGCAGAAGATTAAATATGTTTAATATTGCATGGTTTCTCTGATTTGGGAAACCCAGAATATAGGTATTCTATAGAGCCAAATTGGTGTGATAGTGGGAGTTAGGGGGATTGAATTGTGTGAGATGGTCAAAAATGAGGAGGGTTTGTAAAGTAGATGTGATATATACATGCACAAAATACTCTTCATTGTAAACATTATGTATCACATATATATTAATAAAAATGGTGAGAAAAATTGTATAAAAAAAGATGGTAAGAGGTTCGCCCACCATAGAGAAGACCTATCTATTTCACTCCAAGTCTTCCAATTTCAATGTAAACCTCATCCAAAAATGGTATAGAAACATCCTGAATCAGATTTGGTCAAGTAACTAGGTAGCATGGCTAGACCAGTTTGATGTAAAATTAGCTATGGGGGCCTGTCATCTGTACTTATCAATATCCAGTGACTAAAAATTCATACAGACACAGACACACACACACACACACACACACACAGAGAGAGAGAGAGAGAGAGAGAGAGAGAGAGAGAGAGAGAGAGAGAGAGCAGTGTAAATGGATGGTGAGATGGTAGATGGGCTATAAAACCATACCACCTAGATGGAATCCCAGCTTTAAAACTGGCTTGCTGTGTAGTTGTGGGTAAGTGTTTGACCTTTCTGTGCTCAATTCTCTGATATGTGAAACAGAAAAATAATAGAACTCATATTTCATATGAAGAATTAAATGAGGAGGTAGTTGTAAAGTGCTTACAAGATTTCCTGATGCCTAAGTCCAGAAAACATCCATTATTGCACAGCATGTACCCACAGTGTACAGTCATATATCACACATGATCATGTGTGATCATGCTTCTGGGAAGTAAGCATTCTCTGAGAATCATACACCAAAACCTACTCATGCACCGTGCAGGGACCATGTTGGACACTGCTTCGTAGGAAGGTTTTCATTTGACACTCCAGAGGCTCAGGTGGCAGGAGGACCACAGGTTTGAGCTCAGCCTTGGCAGCTTAGTAAGATCCTGTCTCAACATAAAAAATAAAAAAGGGCTGTAGCTCAGTGTGAAGGCCCTGAGTGCAACCTCCAGTACTGCAGGGGAAAAAAATGAAGAAAAAAGATTTAAAAAAAAAAATATTTCATTAAAGAACAACTTCACTGGATACAATCCAGGTCATAGCCATTTTAGATTAAAATTTTCTTATGAAAAAAGGTAAAAAGGTATAAAGTAAACAGTGTAATAGCAAGATGTTGGAATGCCATTGGAGTAAATTTGAGAAGACAGCGTCGCAAAGATCTCCTGCAGGCACAAAACCTTTTGCTGGGGAGGAGAGAGCACCTGTGCCTGCCTGGCTTTTCTGTGCAGTAGGTAAGCCTGTTGCTGGCCACCTGAGGTTCAGGTGTGCCGAGGAGGCGGCTGGGAGAAGAGCGCGACAGTGGAGAGAATGACAGCTGGTGTGCTCGGTGTGGTTCAGCTCCTTCTCCCTGATAAATGGCTTCACAGATGCTGCCAGCTTCATGCTCAATTAATCTCAGCTGAATTGATCATCCAGTTATAAAGAAAACCATTAGCAATAAAGCAAAACTTCCCAAAGAGCTTTTATGGGGAGGAGAAAAGGAAGTGAATTGGTTTTTAAAAGAAATTAAGATGATGAACTCTGTTTGAAAAGAACCCATTGCCAGCCTTTTCTCTGCTGGGCTCACTTGCCCTAAGGGACGGGATAACGAAGTGATTTCTTTTTACTCATTTATCTTTGGAATTATTAAAAGAAAATATTTAAGTAAACAAACACATACAAAGCTTAGCCATATGCCAAAGCTTAAGACACAGGCCTTACATGCATGTTTCAAGTGTTTGGCCCCCTTTACAGCAGGTGAGACAGGTAATATTATTTTTTCACTCATTTTATGGATGAGGAAATGGAAGGAGATTAAATATCTCAGTCAGAAGAAAAAGTAGCTGAGCTCCAGAGCTTATGATCTCAGCCTTTTGCCATGTGTGTCCCGTACCCTGCTCTGGCTCGGGCCCAACCCTGCCCTGGCACCTGGAGTTCAGGAGCTCACTGTCTGACTCCTGAAATCTTAGCTTCATAGCTAAGATACCACAGGCATAGTTTTTATAAAGATGGCTTTGTAATACAAATTCATTTTAGAGACAAAATGCATCAACTGAAAATACTGAGATGAAAACAGAACAGAATAATAATTATTTACACTTCTCTGCCTACAATAACCCTAATCTAACATTTTGCCTGCGTCCTTCTAGCCATTTTCAGCAACATCCTTTCCATTCGAGCAACAGTGAACTCATATGATGCAGACTGTTCGGTGATTTGATTTTTTAAAACCAAAAGGTAGAGTATAAGTATCTTTCCAATTAAATGAATACATTTCTACAACATTATTTTAATTCGTAAGAAGTATTCTTGTGTGCACCACAATTTATTCAAGTGATCATTTATTTTTGGACAATTGTTTTCAAATTTTAAGATTTGAAATAAGGCGTTCCTAAGCAAATAACTGATACATATGTAAAGTCATGCATATGCTAGTTTGATTTAGTCATTCTACAATGTGTCCATATTTTAAAACATCACGTACATGATATATATGTTATTTTAATTTGTCAATAAAAATAAAGCTGCTATAAAAATCTTGCAGTTTAAGCCTGTATGCACATTAAAATATTTCAATTAATTAAATTATTAGTAGTATTAAGTAATAGGTTTTAGAAGTTCCTATTATTATAAAAAATTTATTTAAAGCCCACCACTGTTCTTCCTTTCAAGATGCTTACCTATTAAAGGTGGGAATCATTGGCCTCAGTAGTAGTAAGTTTGATATTTTTTGTTAACATAATCTTGATTTCGTTAAAATTGTAGGAACTCAACATTGAAGTGTTGTGAATTGCTTCTTAAGTTTTTAGAAGATAGCTGATAACATGTAAATAAAAAGTAAGGGCAGTGACATGCTCTGTAATCTGCCCTTAGGTGTCTCTGTAACTCTCCTGCACAGGCAGCGGAGGAAGGCTCTAACACTTAAGGATTGGCACTCCACTTTGAGATCAGTTTGCTGCTCTTCACTAGGCTTAAGCATTCATGGTCCGCTTCTTGAAATCTTTGATTATCTTCCTACCTGGCTTTCCAGATTCTGGAACCTCGCTTCTCTAAATTCATTTGCACGTTGCTTGAGATTTAGCCAATGTCCCTTCTGGAGTTGTGGAGATACCTAAAAACCCTTTGCTTGTAAAGATTAAATGTAAGAGATTAAAGTACCAGAAGAGGTTAGCCTGAGCATCAAGGTCTTAACCTCCACTTACGGCCTGCATCCACTGCTGCGGACTGTCTGACTCAGTCTGGATGTAAACCACGGCCCTGTCTTCACCTCTGTTTGTCAATGGATACAAAAAATCTTTCAGCCAGGACTTGGGGATGGACAGGGTGGGGGCTGAGGGTGGTGGGTGGGTTTCTGCTTTCAAGCCCCCTTTCTGGGAGATTTGATCTAGTCCTTGGACAGTGTGGGTCCCCACTGGGGGGCATCTATTCTCCTGTGTTCACCTGCTCTTGGGCCAATGGTAGATGGTTACATTCACCAAGTCTTCTTTATTCAACCACCAACTACAGTTGGGTAGTCTGAACCCAAGCACATGCTTTCAGTGTCTCTGTAAATTGACCGTAATTGCAGAAGCAAAAGGGGGAAGAATTTACAGTCAGATCAAGGGATAGCATGATACTTGTTTTCTCGTGCAACAGATGCCTGTGAATTGCTTTGATCTCATTACTGCAGGGTGTGTGAATGGAATTGAGCCTGAAAATGAAATAATTGGGTGTCTCTTAAGGATGTTGGGTTCTTTGTGATGTGGTTGGCTTATCATGATTTTGCATCATTTATGTTGTTTTACCCCATACCTGCTCTTTTTTATTCTTCCCTTGGAGGGTCACATATATGATGAATATAGAAGCGATGGGTAGCATCAAAATGGCTCAGTTACTTGGTCCAAAGGGCGACACCAACTATACAGAAACAATTGAATGAAAAGATGGAGATGCCAAGTATAGAGTATCTCCAGTATTGCTACTGAAATGATAAGGAGCTGCCAGATGGCCACTACTGTTTACCCCCAAAAGCCTGGGTTTTTGTCTCATAGACAGTGGAATTTGGGAGGATCCTGAAAGAACGTGTGAACTAAGTTAAGTGAATTATTTTTCTGCAAGGCTGTGGTAGATTTAGCACCAGTAGTCAGACTGTTTTTTGTTTCAGGACAAAGCAGCTATACTTTCACAGTATTATTTGATATGCAGATATTGCAACTAACTGGAAATATATTTAAATCTTCTTTTATTTATGGCCAATTTCTCATTTCCTTTCTTGATGGATTTAGTGAAAAGAAAGCAGTGATGTTGAGGTACAGATTGACTATAAAGGAGTTGACAGTAGTCCTAAATGCTGTGTGGGCAAAGTGTTGATAATTAGGGATAAGAAAAAAGAATCAAGATATGAAAGGTGGCATTCACAGCAGTGACTGTTCTAAGTTGGACCACTGGGACTTATTTTGAGGAGAAGCTGAAGAAAATTCACAGGAAACAAAGGGACAATGGAATCAACTGACTATGGCCAAATGATTGAGTAGCCTCAAAGTGTAAAGATCAAAACGTTCATCTATTTGTTTATGCCTGCACATATATTTATTAGCGCATTTTAATTTTATAAAATGTTAGATTTCATTTTGGAGTTTTACATGTGTATAATGTATTTTGGTCATACCCACTTCCAAGTGTTCTTTTATCTAAAGACAAATGCTCAAAACCTGCTCTGTATCAGATGTTATTACTGTGTTTTACTTTCTTTTGCACGAAGCAAAGACTGGATTTAGTACTAATTATTGTGAAATAAAAAAAATCTATTTTTTACCTTTTACCAATTGAGTTAGACCCTTTGGACAAGAAATAAGTTTGGCTTGTCCGTTAAAAATGTGCTCCACACCAGATCAATACAAATTTAAACCATAAATCTGCCTATACCACCTGTATATTTTGGAGCTTTCTCTTTCCTCATTATCGTACTATAATTGTTCCCAAATGAGGCCGGTTTGTCCACCACACAGTGGGCCAGTCACTGAAGTGAGGAGCTTTCTAAAAGAGAGTTTAATTACAAGGTGGCTGAGTGGGAAAGGGCAGGATGCTGAGTCTCCAGTCTCTCTCCTTGAGATAGATAAAGAATCAGGATCATTTGAGGCATAGAGGTAGCGTGATCTGAGATAAGGATAAGTGAAGTACTTGACGATCTGCACATGCATAGTCAAACACAGGCCGCATGTCCAGAAAATGGCAGATTAGTTGCTCTGATTATAAAGTTTTTGATGTGTCGATGTCAAGAGGTCACCCACTGGACCTAAGTGAAAAGGCCTAATGATTTTAACTGGTGCAAGCTAACTCCAAGTTCCTGAAAAAACAAGTAGGTAACCATTAGTATCATGACCCATACACCACAGATAATACCTGTAGCAAAGCAAGTGGGAGTATATAGTTAGTTATATGACCTTGGAAATTGACGCTGAAAGCAAGTAACAAAATACAAATGAAGGTAACAGATTTATTCAGGTTTCCCCCTTGGTTTTATAAAGAACTGTGAAGTGTCGTCTTTTACCCCAGTGATAATAAGGCATACCAATGGTGGAAGCTGATAATGCCACCATTGAAGCTTGAGCTATGGGATTGTTAACTGCCGTAATGACAGTGGTGTGGCCAAATATTAAACCAACAGACTCTGATATCTATGGTTTGCTCTTTTCTCTTTGGCAAGAGGGAAAGAGGCAAAATCCTGAGAGGGATTATGGCGAGGAAAAGTAGATGATTACAAAGAAGGATGCTTTATGAAAATGGAGGGTAAGGACACTATTTCTAAACTGGTAACACTTTTGAAAACACTAAAGTCTAAAATATAAAACTAGGGCTGGAGGAATGGCGCAGTGGTTAAAGTGCTTGCCTAGAAAGCACGATGCCCTGGGTTTGGTTCCCCAGCACCACATAAGCTGGACTTGGTGGTGCACACCTGTAATCCCAGCATTTAAGAGGCTGAGGTAGGAGCATTGCTGTGAGGCTCAGGTTAGCCTGCACTCCAAAGTGAGTTCTGGCCCAGCCTGTGAGACCTCGACTCACAAAATAAAATAAAATATGACTAAAAAGCTAAAACAGTGTTGCTTTTTTGTCTTTGATTATTCTGCTTCATTTGCATAAGTATAGTCATGTACCACATAATGACATTTTGGCTAGTGACAGACTGCATATGTGATGATAATCTCATAAGATTAAGATGAGGGGCTGGCTGAAGAGATGGCACAGTGGTTAAAACACTTGTCTAGCAAGAACACAGCCCTGAGTTCGGTTCCCCAGCATCACATACGCTGGGTACGTGGGCACATGTTTTTAATCCCAGCACTTAGAAGGCTGAGTCAGGAGGATCACCGTGAATCCAAGGTCAGACTGGGCTACATAGTGAGTTCAGAACCAGTTTGGACTACAGGGAGAGACCCTGTCTCAAAAAAAAAAAAAAAATTAAGGCTTGAGGTATTTCCACAGTCTAGTATTTTTACTGTATATTTCCTATGTTTTGATATGCTTAGATACATTAGTACCACAGTAACACACTGAGTAGACTTGTGTTCCAAAGCGGTAGGCTGTGGCATGTGGCCTTGGCATGTTGTAGGCTCTGCCATCTAGATTTGTGTAAGTGCACTGTGACGATCATGCAGCAATGAAATCGTTTTACAGTGCAGGCCTGCGAATGGATCTCTGTGGTTAAGTGATGCATATTTGGGTAAATGTGCGTCATTATGCAATTGCCAAGACCTCACAACAGCCTGATGTCCACTGCAGAGGACACTAAAATCTACTTGGGTTTTCTCTGGTTTAGGAAGTTAGGCAAAAACAATATCAATTTCTATCTTTGCTACCTTTACTACTAGAGTGAGTTTCTTCTAAAGAGTAAGTTGAACTCATTTCACTCCTTCATCTCTTTTTTTTTTCTTTTGTGGTAGTGAGTGTAACTTCTCGAGCTTCTAGACTAAGAGGCGGAGTCCAGGGAACTGGCTATCCGTAGAGTCTAAGATTCTTAACCACACTTTGAACATTCAGTGCAGAGATTCTGACCTTATTATAATTCAAATTGATTATACTTTGCTTCCTTTAAAAACTAGGGAAATTTGTTGAATGAAAGGCGCCAGAAGAAGACCGAGTGAAATAGAAATGAAATATTAGAAGCAAAGATAATAAGTCTACATGCCAGTGTTGCATAATTTGACATGATACGTCTTGTTTTCGAGTCAGCTTTGGGGAATGGGCTTGGCAGTGTCCTTTCCAAGTTCATGGAAGACTGTGAAGAATATTGGTTTTAGAAAGTCGCTAACGTACTTTTTAAATTCCGAAGTAGCAGCTTAGGCCGGTTAAACGAGAGAAGTGGGTGCCTGGAAGACTAAATCTGGAAATCAAAATGTAGCAAACTAGCCGGCCACTAACAGGGCCATTAATTGTCAGTTCCTTTGTCGCGTTCCCTTCCTGCTTTTTCCTCTCTCAAAGGTATTTCGTGGACTTCACATTGAGCATGCTCAGAGGAAACACTGGAAGAGGGAGAGATCGGATCCCATTTTCCTCCTCAGGTGGTAGCCACCCTTTATCAGCCATCTTCTAACCAATGAGATCATTGGGACATCTCCAAGGGTGGGAGAACCACAGGGGAAATAAAACGGGGTCTGACGACGCCGGGGACAGACCCTCAGCTCGGGGTCTTCTCCTTGCTCCCAGACGGGAGCTTGTTCCACTTTCTTTCATCTTTCTAGCTTATTTTCGCTTTGCTTCTTTTTTGTCTAATCCATTATACAGACTGCTACCCATCTCCTATGGCATGGCTCTAAAGGAAGACTCCTTAGCTTGATATTTAAAGATCCTTTCTTCAGATCTTCATCCGCTTTTTAGAATTTTGTCCTAACTAGTCTGCTTTTCGCACTGTTTCTGCCTGATTGTCTGTGCCCTCTGCGTTCTCACTTAGAATCCATAGTTCTCTTCCTCCTGAGAGATAGTGAGATTTCTTTTTTTTTTTTTGTAATTCATCCAGCAATTTTTGAAAATAAAATATTAAAGCATTATATAGAAGGAGGACTGTTGGGCAAGGCGAGTCCTGTCCTAGATCCATACCCTTCCATTTTCCCCTGGAAATCGCCAATACCATTGTCTAGGTAGCGTTCTTCTGCCTCTCACTCTATGCATTTATATCCACATACATACACTTATGGAGAATGTATTGCATCACGTGAGTGTAGGGATGTCTTTGACATAAATAGCATCAAACTGTACTTATTATTCTATAACTTTCATTTCTCCTCCAACAATCTGTCCTGGCAATCTGTCCTTCAAGATGCATTTCAAATGCCACTTGGAGTTCCTAAAACTTTACAATATCTCACTCTCTGGAGTTGTTTCCTTTTCTTGCTGTTGTGGTTTGGATCTGGAATGTCCCCCAAAGTCTTACATGTTTGGATATTATGAATTATCTATGGAACCAAGTGCTGTTAGGAGATTGAGGCCTGGTCTCAAGGGTGAATTATGGGCAGGCATGTGGTAGAAGACAGGTGTGTGGCAGACTATAAATTACAGGTGTGTGGTGGATTCCAGATTGTAGGCCTGTGGTAGAATAGGGGGTTAAATTTGGAAGTGGTGGAAAACTGAGGCTTGACTCAGAGTAGGCAGATTACTGGGACAGAACCTGAAAGGATACACGCAACTTTCTTTCTTTAGAAAGCTGTAAATCAAAAAAGCAGGGTTAAAGAAGTTTCAGATGGAAAGGAGGATGGTATTGGCAATTGGTCTAATTCCATGCATGCTGTGCTCTGGCAAGATGTTTGTTAGCATTTTGCCCTTGTCCAAGGACTTTGCCTGAAACTGAGATTAAGGGTAGTGGACTACTTAATCTAATGAAGGAAATATCAAGGCAACCCAATATTAATCCTGCCACTTGGGTAAAGTTTCTAGCTTTTGGCCAACTCTATGGTGAAAGGCAAGAGAAAATGGCAGAGATAATAGATGTAAAAAACTTGCAATCCAGAGTGAAAAAACACGAACACGTGTTTGTTAAAGAAACTAACATTAAAAAGAAGCCAGGTACTTTGAATCAGGACTGTAAGAAAGAGACTGTGGTAGTTTGGGTCTGAAGTGTCCCCCAAAGCCTTATGTCCCTATGGCTACTGCATAGGGTTGAAAGGTAGGGCCTGGTTGGAAGGAGCGGAAACTTAGGGCTTGACCTGGAGAGCCATGAGTTGGTTACAATTTTCCTCCCTGTCTCTCTCTGTTCTATTGTGTTGTAAGGATCTCTGTCACTGGAGCTCTGGCTCTGGCCCTGCCCCTGCCCCAGCCCTGCCATGAATTTCCACCATTACCCAGCCACCTAGCTATGAATGAACTGATACCTTCTGAAACTGTAAGCTACAATAAATCTTTCCTCCCTAAGTTGTGGATATCGGGTATTAAGTCACAGTGACAAAAAAGTAACTAAGACAGAGGCCTTGAGGGTATCTCAGGAATCAGCACGATCCCACACTTTAGCAATTAAAGGGTGCAAAGGCAAAAGATCTTGCCCGAGAAAAGTACCCCAATGCTCCCCGTTTGGCCAAAGAAGGAAGTGTTTGCCAGAGTTCAGCTCCTTAGAGTTCAGCACTCCAGGCACTCAGAAGCTGCTGCAGTCATGGCACAAGGGAGCGAGGCCACTGCTCAAGTCAGTGGCATACCTTGGCAATGTCCATGTGGTCCTGGTTTTATGGGCATGCAGAATGCAAGGAGTGTGGCGTCATGGAGGCTTCTATCCAGATTTCAAGGGGGCCAGGCAGTGTGCCTTTGGGAGGGCAGTATGTGAAGTTGTGAAGGAGAAGTCTAAGGTGCTATGAGACCCCTGAAAATTTGGAGAGGC
The DNA here is from genome assembly GCA_004027205.1 of Ctenodactylus gundi. Classification (NCBI taxonomy): domain Eukaryota; kingdom Metazoa; phylum Chordata; class Mammalia; order Rodentia; family Ctenodactylidae; genus Ctenodactylus; species Ctenodactylus gundi. Next base: position 2,380 of record PVKB01001072.1, on the reverse strand, counting down.
CAGGACCATGGAATGTCAGCTATGAAAAGCTTTAGGCCATGAGTGCCCAAAGGAGAGAAGATGGAGGGTGCAGCTAGCTGCAACACTGTAGAGGTGGGGCCCTCCAAGTCCTTTGGAGTTCACATCTCCCTGCTGCCACAGTTTTCCCCAGGTACTGGACATGGAGCTACAGGTGTTAGCCCTTGCACTCAGGCTCGGACCTTGGTTTGGTCTGATTCCTATTCCTTCCTTTTGAGATGGGAATGGTTACCCTGTGCCATTGTGTGTTAGAGTATTTAACCTTTGACTCTCACAGGAGCTCACAGCTGAGAGTCTGCCTTGCATCTCAGAGGAGACTTTGGACTTGGACTTTTTTTTTTTTTTTTTTTTTTTTTTTTTTTTTTTTTTTTTTTTTTTTTTTTTTTTTTTTTTTTTTTTTTTTTTTTTTTTTTTTTGCAGTGCTGGAAACATTAAGACTTTGGAAACTCTTGGAGAAGAACTGACCGCATTTCTCACGAGGCTTTCAGGGACAGAGTATTGTGGTTTGGATCTGTAAGGTCCCCCAAAAGTCTCATGTGTTGGATGTTATGGATTTTCTATGGAACCGAATGCTGTTAGGAGACTGGGGCCTGGTCTGGAGGGATGCCTGATGTGTGTGTGGTAGATTATAGTTGTGTGGTGGAAGACAGGTGTGTGGCAGATTATAGATTACAGGCATGTGATGGATTAGGGGCTTAAAATTGGGAAGGGTGGAGCACTGAGGCTGGACTCAGAAAGGGAATATCTTTGGGACAGGAACTGGAAGGACAAATGCAACTTCTTCCCTTCCTTTGGGGACTTGGCTTCGTGTCTGCAATGCCGTGAGGAGCAGCTTCCACCTCTGCTTCTGCCATGTGCTTCCACTGTTGCTGGTCACTCATGGTTTGACTCTGACCTTCTGAAATTCTGAGCTAAAACAAGCTTTTCCTTCCCTAATTTGTGCATGTCAGGTATAGAGTCACGGTAATGGAAAAGTAATTGAGATACTTGTTATCATCAACTGATTCACGAATAGGAAGATATGAGTTCAATGCCAAGTTATAGCTTGACAACATATATAGCCCATAAACGTAGGGTTTTGTTTTCCTTAAAATGGGGACAAAACTTTCCCACTCTTCTTACTGAAATGTTTGCCTCAAACAAGGCAACTTGTGTGAGAGAACTTCATTTACATATATTAAGGTTATTGCATAGTAGAAATGTGAGGTACTTCGTTTAGACTTTTTAGAAAGAATTAAACATTAATGAATAAATAATGATGCAAAAGCTTTGAAATATAGTCGTTCACTTTTGTAAACCAATCACATCTGTTATTTCTGTTTTTTTCTTGTAACAACAAGATACAAAAATATTTACAGGAACACATATATTTGGTGTCAGTTCCCATTCCTAACTCCCTTATTTTATTATTTTGTTAGAAAAATCTCATTCTGTAGTTCAAGTTGGTCCTAAACTCATAACTGGCCTTGAACTCATGACAATCTTCCTGCTTCAGCCTCCTGAGCACTGGGATTACATGTGTGCTCCATCAAGCCCAGCTTATGTGGTGCTCGCTAGGCAAGCACTGTAACCACTGAGCTGTGACCTCAGTTCCCCAGCCTTATTATTTTCTTATAAAAACATTCAAACTTGCAGAAAAGTTTAAAAAAATACAAAGAGTATTTATAAACTCACCACCAAGAGCCTACCATTAGCAGTTTACTGTATTGGCTTCCTTGCAAAGCAACCTGGCTTTGTATCTTCCCCTCCATTCATTAGTCTACCTTATTTTTTGGGTACATTTTCAGATAATTTCCATGTATTAGTGACTTTTTCCAAGACTGGTCAAACAGCATACACACCATTGACCAAAGTTTAATATCTCTTGATGTAGATGGGATTATGTCACAAAAATCATAGTGTGTTACTATTTTTTGCACACTTTTGCTATTGAAGCAAAAAAAAAACTCTCTTTAAACTAAATCTTAAGCAGAAGCTGACATGGGACACAGATGCAGGCAGCGCTGCTTCTTTTGAAAAGGCAGCAGGAGCCTGGAGCTCCATCCTCATGTCCTAAGGTGGCCAGCATCGACTGTCTAAAGTGCTGTAAATTATTAAAATTGCCTGAATTTTTTAACCCTATGAAATGCAATACGATCCTCTATAAAACATAGCTTCGGAAATAGCCCTTTCCTCAGGCTCTTTTCAAGCTGTTCTCTTCTCTCTTTCCAGTGGCACTAAAGTGTTGACTGTTCTGCACACTTTCTCCTCCTCAAATCCTGCAGCAGAAAGCTCTCTCCTTTTTCGATTAGCTCAGTGCAAGAAGCCACATTTAAGACTGTGGATGCGAATGCCTACAGAAAAAACCACAACTGAAAGGGCC